>CM062224.1:23834537-23909182 GCA_031216235.1 Syzygium jambos
CCATATTTTTTTTTTGGTTTTTTGCGACGAACTTATTCGTTGCAAAATTCGTGGCTAATTTGCCCCCAAAATTTTTTTTTTGTCAGTATTTTGCCACGAAAAATTTTGACTTTTGCGACGGACATTATTCGAAAATGAATTTGGCAACAAATTTTAATGAATACTTTAGCGACGAATGTTGTTTAGGGACGTTTTCAATTTGAAATCTAATTAACATTGATGGAAAATCACAGTCAAGACAAGAACAAACCCCAAAAAGAAAGAAATGAAACAAAGTTCTAAATTAGCCAATTCGCAAACTGTTGTGGAAAATTGTTGATCTTGCCAAGAAGTTCTTTCACGTTGTCTATAGTGTTCTCCAAGAATCGAAGTCTTGTCTATCTGCAGCACAAACATCACAATATCAAACTCCTAACCCTTGTTAATTTTTTCACATCTATTCAACAACATAAGCATAAAGATATAAGTACCTCTTGGAAATTTAAACTAGCAAGGATCATCATCATCATCAGCATCATCATCATCATCATCATTGTGGCCATCACCTACTGGATTAGTAGGAGGTACAGGAGGAACGTCATCAGCTTCGAGGTTGAGGTGTTGCATGATCAATTGCAAACGTTGTTTCACTCCTTTCATTTCTTCGTCCTTTCGTACAGGTAATTGTTTCATTTCTTCGTCCTTCTGTACAAGTAATTGTTTTAGGCGGTTCAATTCTTGGTCCGTTCGCTCCTCATGTTATGCCCTTAAAAAAGCCGCACTGGAGGATGGAGTTGCAGCAGCCGGCTTTCTGTACATCCTTGACAAGGATCCCATCCCAAATATTTGACCTCTTCTCATTCCACCCGATGCCTCCATCCATAATACCATACTGTCAACCGATGGCTCGGACGCAGCAACACCATCACCATCACCATCACCACTAGCAGCAGCCGTGCTCATTACAAGTTCATCATATTTGTCCTACATTAACAATATAGATAAAAAAAACTTCATATATATAAATACAAAATATAACCTTACATACCTTAATAGCTTTTGCTCGATTGCCAGTCCATATTTTATCTTTTTTCTGAAAGGTGCATTCAAATGTAGCCATAAATATTGGTTCCGTCCCCAATTCATCTGCCTACAAAATATAAACATAAATGAGTAATTATTGATTTAACTTACAATATGTTTAAAAGACTTACCATTCTTTTTCTATGCTCCCCGATGTTAATAGAGCCCCCAGCATATATGGCAGATCCTTCACTAGAACTAGAAGCTCGATTCTTCTTATTAATTTCACTGATTTGCTTATGTTTTTCGGTGTCCCAAGTTCTCTTAATTTACGCCCAATAGTCAGCTATAATAAAATCCGGCTTTTCTTGTCTTCTCTTTGCTCTATTCATCACATTTCGCATGTGATCACCGGCTTTCTTCTTAAAAATTCTTTTAACTTCTTTCTCTTCCGCTTCATCCCACCTAAACTTCCGCTGCAAGCAATCAATAGAAAAATAATTATACACTCAGCATGCTAAATTGAACTTAGTTTGTGAGGAAATAGAAGGACAAAACTTATCTTGAACCCATTCCACCACAATTCCTTTACTTCTTTTGGAGCGGTGGTCCAACTACTAAACTGCCCCATCCAATAGTTATCGATTATTTTATTAAGTCTCCTCACAACATGCGTAGTATCCGTGAATCTGCAAACGGGTTATAACTTATTTCAACATACGTAGCATCCGTAAAGCATACAGACAATTCAGTTGACATCCATAATAATTCACATATACTTAAAAAATTGAAATACTTACGAATCTCCAAATGGGGCTATCATGAATAGGGTATCTTCTTCATAATTCGAGTGTTGCGTTGAAGAAGAAGGTGGAACCGAAGACGATGGAACTGAAGTAAATTCAATTCGCATTTGAGGGTCGGAGGAAGGGCCAATGTGTCCATGTACTAGTTGAGGGTTAGATGAAGGGGCAGGGACAGGGGAAGCGGAAAGGGACGGGGCTGAGGACGAGGAAGAGGAAAGGCCTGGTCTTCTTTGTGAAGCATCACCACGACGCATGTGACCTCCACATTTATACTAAAAGTTGCAAGGTTAGACAAAAATAAAGAAAATTATGAACATATATTAAGGACACATAATGACGTACGTCGTGAAGCTTACCATTTTGTTATTGAGAGCAAGATAGAAACTTGGCCCCTGAAAAAAAGGATGTTGTCCGGAAATGTCTACGAGCTAAATTTCTGGTCCTACAACTGTAAAAAAGGAAGAACTCATCTAGCTGGTCAGGTTCATCAAATTTTCAGTTAATTGCTGTAATTCAACTTGTTTTAAAATTTAATTGCATGTTTTGAAAGCCTTAGAACTTAATAAGTTACACTTTCACAACAAATTTTATGATGCAAGGAAATCACTAAGTTCTGTTCAACAAATTTTAATAAGTTTTGATGGCATGTTTTATGGTGCACATATCCCTTTAAAATGAATATATCAACTTCAACAAGAAAATCAATAAGTTTTGAACAAGTAATTATAAGGCTTTACCCCAAAGGGAGCCACTCCAGAAAACCCAAATGTCACGGAAATAGTTTTACCCCGATGGCCAAAGCTTCAACCTAGGCCAAAGAAGGTTTGGAAATAGTTTTCAAACCTAGATATAAATAAAATAATAATAAAAAAACTTCGAAACGAAAAAAAATACAAATGTCACGGAAAACACTATTCACCAGAATCATTTTTTGCCAAAAAAACCTATCTAAACGTCTCCGAAAAGCCAAAAAAAATGACTTGCGTCATGGCCAAAGGCGTGATTTTGGATCAGCGGGCCGTTTCCACTTGACCGACCAAATTTCAACTCATTCCGGCCACATTTCACCTTATTTCAACCAAATTTCAAACGAATTTCAACTAAATTTCAACCTAAATCCGACCAAATTTCAACCTAAATATGAGGAATTTGATTCTGTTTCGTGGGCAAAACAGATTGGGTCTGTTTTGCCCACGAACATAACAATTCGTGGGCGAAACAGACCCAATTTGTTTCGCCCACGAAACAGAACGAAGCAGAAGCAGACCCAACACAGAAGCCAACACAGAAGCAAAAGCCGAAGCACAGAAGCGCCCACGAAATCGGTCTATTTCGCACACGAATAGAACTAAACTCGTGGGCAAAACAGACCCAATCTGTTTCGCCCACGAACAAAACGAAGCAGAAGCAGACCCAACACAGAAGCAGAAGCAGACCCAACACAGAAGCCAACACAGAAGCAAAAGCCGAAGCACAGAAGCGCCGACGAAACTAGTCTGTTTCGCACACAAATAGAACCAAATTTATGGGCGAAACAGACCCAATCTGTTTCGCTCACGAACAGAACGAAGCATAATCAGACCCAACATAGAAGCCAACACAAAAGCAGAAGCAGACCCAACACAGAAGCCAACACAGAAGCAGAAGTCGAAGCACAGAAGCACCCACGAAACTGGTCTGTTTCGCACATGAATAGAACCAAATTCGTGGGCGAAACAGACCCAATCTATTTCGCCCACGAACAAAACGAAGTAGAAGCAAACCCAACACAGAAGCAGAAGCACAGAAGCTTAGCAGAAGCAGAAGGAGACGCAGACCCAACACAGAAGCCAGCCAACACAGAAGCAGAAGCACAGAAGCTTAGCAGAAGCAGAAGCAAACCCAAACGTAGACCCAACACATACATTAAACAGAAGCATAATCAGACACAAATGCCCAGAAATAACGGCGAAAAGCAGACCCAAGCAAATGTACCTCTCACTTCCTAACAAAAGCAGACCAAACACTCTCGGACGCTGCCGAAGAACCCAACAGAAGCAGACCACGCGCTGGGTGTCCTCGCTTCCTAGCGTCCGCCGCCGAAGAACGCTGAGAATCGCGCCGAAAAATGCCAAAGAACGCCGAAGAACGGCAAAGGTCGTGGAGAATTGTTCGATCGAGACTTGCAACAGAGACAGAGAAGAGGGAGAAGACAGAGACAGAGAAGAGACAGATGTTGGAGAGAAGATTGGTTCGATCGTGAGAAGAGAATAATCCTAATTTGTACCTGCTCATGAAGACGACGCCGTTTTGTGAATTTCCGCTGAAATTAGCCACGGATTGAAAATCGTGGCTAAAATCGTGGCAAATTAGCCACATAATAAAATTCGTGGCTAATATCGTGGCAAATTAGCCACGAATCTTATTACGTGGCTAATTTGCCACGATTTTAGCCACGATTTCTTATTACGTGGCTAATTTGCCACGATATTAGCCACGAATTGTTATTTTCTTGCGGCAAATTTGAATCGAAATATAAAATTATCGTGGCAATTTTGGGGTCTTTTTCAAATTTGTGGCAAAAATCCGTGGCAAATTTGCCATGGATTTTAGCAATGAATTTCATGAAAAAGCCTACACAAATTACGTCGATTTTTTTTTAAAAAAATCCGTGGCAAATTTGGCACGGATTTTTGCCACGGATTTCAGAAAAAGCCCAAAATTCTTTTTTATAATTCGTGGCTAAAATCCTTGGTAAATTTGCCACGGATTTTAGCCACAAATTTCATGAAAAAAGCCTACACAAATGATTACGCCGATTTTTTTTAAAAAATCCGCGGCTAAAATCCGTGGCAAAGTTGCCACGGATTTAAGAAAAAGCACAAAATTCTTTTTTTAAAATTCGTGGCTAAAATCCATGGCAAATTTGCCATGGATTTTAGCCACGGATTTTTTTAAAAAAATCAACGTACTCATTTGTGTAGGCTTTTCTTAGGAAATTCGTGGCAAAAATCCGTGGCAAATTTGCCACGGATTTCATGAAAAGCCAAAAATTAATTTTAGGAAATTCGTGGCAAAAATCCGTGGCAAATTTGCCACGAATTTACTAAAAAAAGCCTACACAAATGACTACGCCGATTTTTTTTAAAAAATTCGTTGATAGCCAGAAATTTCAGAAAAAGACCAAAATTATTTTTTTATAATTCATGGCTAAAATCCGTGGCAAATTTGCCACGGATTTTTTTAAAAAAATCGACGTACTCATTTGTGTAGGCTTTTTTTAGGAAATTCGTGGCAAAAATCCGTGGCAAATTTGCCACAGATTTTTGCCACGGATTTCATGAAAAGCCAAAAATTAATTTTAGGAAATTCGTGGCAAAAATCCGTGGCAAATTTGCCACGGATTTTTGCCACGAATTTCCTAAAAAAAAGCCTACACAAATGACTACGTCGATTTTTTAAAAAAAAATCCGTTGCTAAAGTCCGTGGCAAATTTGCCACGAATTTCGGAAAAAGCCCAAAATTCTTTTTTTGTAATCCGTGGCAAATTTGCCACGGATTTTAGCCATGGATTTCATGAAAAATTACTTATCCGTGTGAGTGTATTTTTTCATGAAATCCGTGGCTAAAATCCGTGGCAATTGCCACGGATTTTAGCCACGGATTTCATGAACAGCCAAAAATTAATTTTAGGAAAGCCTACACAAATGACTACGTCGATTTTTTTTTTAAAAAAATCTGTTGCTAAAATCCGTGGCAATTGCCACGGATTTTAGCCACGGATTTCATAAAAATCCACAAACATGCATGAAAAATTAATTTTTTCTGGAAATTCATGGCAAATTTGTCGCGGATTTTAGCCACGAATTTCTAGAAAAAATTAGTATACACATGCCTACGGCCTTTTTTTGCGAAATCCGTGGCTAAAATCCGTGGCAAATTTTGCCACGGATTTTTGCCACGAATTTCCAAAAAAAATTAGGATACACATGCCTACGTCCTTTGTTTACGAAATCCGTGGCAAATTTGCCACGGATTTCATGAAAAATTACTTAGCCGTGTGAGTGGGATTTTTTCATGAAATTAGTGGCAAAAATCCGTGGCAAAGCCAAAAATTAATTTTACGAAATCCGTGGCAAATTTGCCACGGATTTTAGCCACGGCTTTCATGAAAAAATTAATTATTCATGTTTGTGGGAATTTTATGAATTTCGTGGCTAAAATCCATGGCAAATTTGCCACGGATTTTAAAAAATTCCCGCTCAGATGACTATGTAATTTCTCATGAAATTCGTGGCTAAAATCCGTGGCAAATTTGCCATGGATTTTAAAAAAAAGGACGTAGGCATTTGTATGGCCATTTTTTCATGAAATTCGTGGCTAAATTCAGTGGCAAATTTTCCACGGATTTTAGCTACAAATTTCATTTCTGCTATCCCACACTCGCGTAATTCATTTTTTTTTTCCGGACAATAACGTTTCATTAACAATAATAGCAATAACAATATTCAACAACAATTACAATAATAATAATAATAATAATAATAACTACTACTACTACTGCAACAACAATAAACTTTTGTCATAATAATAATAATAATAATAATAATAATAATAATAATTACGACATAATTAGTAAAAAGTCTCAAAAATCTAAATCTTCGTCTTCACCTTCATCTTCCTCTTGATCTTAATCTTCTTCTTCAGCATCATCGTCATCATCGTCATCATCATCGTCATCATCATCATCATCATCCTCTATCTGAAAATCAGATTCTGCAATACCTTCTAAATTTGATTCGAGAATTTCAGTTAAATTCTCATCTATCATTGCTTCACATGGATCTCGTAGAGTAAGAATGTTATATTCCTCAGCTTGAATCGCATTACAAACTTCCTCTTGTTGATATGCTGTATCTTTCCAATATTCCTCGATTTTTCTTCATGCTTTGATTTTACATACAGCTCACCAATCAGTTTTGTCACATTTCAAACTAGGATATGATACATAATATACTTGAATTGCTTGTTGTGCCAACACAAATGGTTCATATTTCTTATACCTTTTCTTGTGATTTATTTCAACCAAATTAAACTTCGTATGCACCTCCATTCCTTTGACGGGGTCGAACCACATGCACTTAAATAACACAACCCGCATTAATAGTCCGGGGTACTCTATCTCGATGATTTCATCCAACAAGCCATAAAAATCATCTTTTGAACTACCACAATTGGATGACCGAACACACACCACTATTCATTGTGGCTTTTCTCATTCCATATTTTCGAGTGTGAAAATTATACCCGTTTATGAAATATGCTAGCCAAGTTCGTATGCTTGACTGTGGACCCCATGACAGATAATATAGCAATTCTTGCTATTCAACTTGATTATGATTACTGTGAACCTAAGATTACACACGCAAAGTCAATAATATATATTTAAATGATGTATAAAATATTAATAACTTGGTTTTGGTCTATAGGCAACTTACATATGTTTTGAACCATGCTGCAAATTGTTTATCGCACAAACGATCGAACTCATTTGATGGTAGTCCACACATTGAATTTTGAAAAATCCTATTAACAATTTACATTTATATATTAGTAAATATTTGACACGCAATACATATTTTTGCAAATATACACTTACTGGAAGTATGGCTCCACTTCTGGACAGTTCAGTAAAATATAGGTATGGGCTGCCTGCCGTTCTTCGCCTGTTAAGCAACGAAACTGACATGTACTGCTTGGTCGACTGAGATAATTGAAAATAGAGAATGATTTACAATTGGGATCGATGGCACCCTCATCATTTCTTTCTGCTCTCCGCCTCTTGCACTCCACGTGCGGCTCAAAATAATATGATGTAAATGTTGTCACTTCTTCCACAATATATGCATTACAAATTGAAGCTTCAACACATGCCTTATTCTTCACTTTTTTCTTCAAATGATATAAGAACCTTGTTGCAATAGAAAGAAATTTATCAGAACATAATATATAATAAAGTATTTTGAAATTTATTTTGAAAAAATTTTTACCTCTCAAATGGATACATCCATCGAAATTAGGCGGGACCTGCAACTTTAGCCTCATAAGGCAAGTGAAATAAGAGATGCTCCATTGAATCAAAAAACGATGGAAAAAATATCCTTTCTAAATTACAAAGAATAATTGGAATGTCTCTCTCCAGTTTCTCCATGTATGATACTTTTAATACTGTTGAGCAAATATCATTGAGAAAATTACTTAACTCTGTAATGGCGCTCCATACAAAGTTTGGTAGAAGTTCTTTTAAAGCTATTGGAATTAGTCTTTCCATAAATATGTGACAATCATAACTCTTTAATCCTGTCAACTTGCATTCGTTCAAATCAACATATCTCCCGATGGTCGAAGCATTCCATCAGGAAACCGCACAGATTTCAACCATTGATAAACGACTCGTCTCTGCTACTTACCCAATGTATAAACTGCTTTTAGTTTTGGTCCCCTGCTACTTACATCCACATCTAATGTTGGCCGATCACAAATATCTCTCATATCTTTTCTTGCATTCAAGTTGTCTTTTATTTTTCCCGTAACATCCATCACAGTATTTATAACATTGCCAAAAACATTCTTTTCAATGTGCATGACGTCAAGATTATGATGAATAAGATGGGCCTTCCAATATGATAGATCCCAAAATATACAGCGTTTAATCCACTTATGTGCACTTCCGTACGCAATAGTTGTGCCATGAGGGTTTTCAACAACGGTTGGAAAGTCCTGCACTCGCTCCCATATTTGATCACCGGTCAACCTCAATGGTGGAGAAGTTCTTTCAATCCTATTCTTGATGAACTCTTTTTTATTCCTTCTGAATATATGATTCATCGGCAAAAATTGTCTATGACAGTCAAAATAGTAAGGCTTCTTACCATGTCTTAATCTGAATGACTTCGATCTCTCCAAACATATCGGACATTCTAAGATCTCAGTTGTACTTCATCCAGATAACATTCCATATGCTAGAAAGTCATTTATCGTTCAAAAAAGAGCAGCCTTCATTACAAATGTTTGATTAGTAGAAATATCATACGTAATGACACCTTTATTCCATAGCCGTTGTAACTCTTTAATCAATGGTTGCATATAAACATTTATCAACTTTTTCGGATTTTGCGGGCCGGTCACGATCAATGTCAAAAACATATAAGGTGTCTTCATACACATACCGGGTGGAAGATTGTACGGAGTTAAGATAACTGGCCAACATGAATAACTTTTCTCTGATTTTCCAAATGAGGCAAATCCATCAGCACAGAGACCTAACCTGATATTTCGAGGCTCTATCGCAAACTTAGGGTAAGTTCTATCAAAATGTTTCCATGCCTCTGCATCTGAAGGATGACACATTAGACCCTCTTCTGTTTCATGATTTGCATGCCAAGTCATGTGTTCAGCAGTGGCTTGAGACGCATAAAGCCTTTGTAATTTGGGGATTAAGGACAGATAAAACATTTACTTGCATGGTCTATGCTTCTGATTACAACCTTGCCTCCTATTAATCTTGTACCTAGATTAGCTATAGAATTTGCAAGATTCTGCATTTTCATCATCTTTCCAATATAACATACAACCCCTACTATATACATCAATCCTTTCAACTGGAAGACCTAAGTTATCTACTAACTTCTTCATATCGTAAAAATCACTTGGCATGATGTTATCACAAGGCATTATTTCTCGCATTACTTCAACAAAAGAGTTAAATCAATTCTCAGACACATTATGCTCTGCCTTGATATTTAACAATCTTGCTGTCATTGATAACTGAGTATGATTGTCACAACCTGCCCATAAAGGTTTATCTGCTACTTTCAACACTTCCCATAACTGATTAGATAGAAACGTTTCATTGCACACATTCTCATCAAAACCTATTACTCCTATCTTTTCCAATTGTTCAAGTGTTGGAGTAAAACTAGTACTTGCATGGTTCGGATTTAAATTCTGACCAGCTGCATCAATCACCATCCTCTAGTATGGGTTCAATTGGTCATAATAGCTACATTCTTCCCTAACTGAAAATTGATCACTTATTCGATATCCTTCATCAGATATAAATGGTTCACCATGACAAGTCCAATTATATTAGTTCGAAGTAAACCCAAATCTACAAAGATATTCTCTAACTGTATCACATACATGAAATTTACCATTACTGCACTTTCTACACGGACACCTTAACTTATTTCCATCCATCAACTCATATTTACTACTAGTAAAGTTCAAAAATAGTTCCAACCCAGTACAAAACTCATCAGTCAATTCTCGGCGTCCAGGTAAGTTCTTATTATACATCAAAGCCCTGTCTCTTTGCATTGTGTCTATATAAAAATAACAAAATCTCGTAAAATATTAAAACAAAAAAATTTTCGATATTAAAACCATAAAATTCTAAAAATTAAAATTTTGTTTTTGCCGTAACAATTATTTTGAAATTGAAAAAATTAAAACAATTGACTTACCCCAAGTATTTGACTGAAATCTTTGTAGTAGAAAGTGCTCAATTTGATGAAAATTGCAACGTTCACTTCATCCGCGAGACTTTCAAACGAATACGTACCTACAAAAAACATTGACTTTGTATTTTTTTATAATAATTTTTTTTCTCGAAATTTTTTTTTAATAATTTTTTTTCGAATTTTTTTTCCTCGAATTTTTTTTTCCTACTTTTTTTTCTCCGGTCGTCGGTCCGGCCACCGGCGACCGGCTAAGGCCGGCGAGTTGGACCTCGCCGACCATGGGCGAGGTCACCTCGCCAGCTAGATCTGGGCGGCGAGGTTGAGCTTCGGAGGCTGCCATGGCGAGGCCCAAGCTCGACCTCGCTGCCCAGATCTGGTCAGCGGTGGACCTCTGCGGCGAGGTCGAGCGGCCATGGCGAGGCCTAAGCTCGACCTCGCCGCCCAAATCTGGCCGGCGTTGGACCTCACCGTCGTGGCGAGGTCGAGCGGCGGCCATGGCCACTCGGCCTCGCCCAGATCTGGGCGAGGTCCAACTCGCCTCGACAGCGAGTGTCAACGTCGATGCCACTGGACGTTGCCCAGATCTGGGCAAGGCCGAGCGGCCATGGCTGCCGCTCGACCTCGCCGTGACGGCAAGGTCTAACGGCGGTGGCCATGGCGAGGCCGCTCGGCCTCGCCCAGATCTGGGCGAGGTCCAGTGGCCATGCCCATGGCCGACGAGTCTCGCCGATCACCGGTCGCCGATTGCCGGACCGGCGACCGGCGAAGAAGTCAGCAAAAAAAAGAGAGAAAAAAAACTCAATAAAATAACAAAAATTCGAAAATAGTTTTGCCCAAAACCGTCTTCGTCGCAAATTAGTCACGCCACTTACTGGTAGAAAAAGTTTACCGAGATAGATTTTTGCGCGTGCAGAGAGATTTATTGAGAGAAATGAAAGAGGGAGAGGAAGGGAGAACAACGAATAGGGATAAGAGGAATTAACAGGGAGAGAGAGAAATTGGGTCTACAAGTAGCGGACAATTAGCGACGAAAAAAAATCCGTCGGTAACTCCGTCGCAAATTAGCTACGAATAATTTTTCGTCGCAAATTCTGTTGCAAATTAGCAACAGATTTTTTTGTGGAAAATTCTATAATTAGCGACGAAATTTTTTTTGTCACAAATTAACAACGGAAAAAAAAATTCGTTGCTAATTCCGTCGCAAATTAATCACGAACTTTTTTTCGTGGTAAATTTCGTCTCAAATTAGCGACGACATTTATTTTTCTTCACAAATTAGAAACGGAAAAAAATTCGTCACTAATTTCGTCGCAAATTAGCCACGAATTTTTTTTCGTGGCAAATTTCGTCGCAAATTAGCCACGAATTTTTTTTCGTGGTAAATTCCGTCGCAAATTAGCCATGGATTTTTTTTCATCGGAAATTTGAGACGAATTATTTTTCGTGGAAAATTTGCGATGGAAAATATATTCGTCGCAAATTGCGTCGCAATTAGTGATGAAAAATAATTCGTCGCAAATTTCCGTGGCTAAATCCTTATTTTTTTGTAGTGGTTAATTTTGAGATGTATATTCGTAATCTTCTGCTAAAAACATCCAAATCCATGTCGTGCCAAGAAATTAGTCAATCAAAAATTAAAATCTAAACTAACACCCACTACTAACATATGTTCTACTAGTGAAAAAGGAAAATTGTCAAAAAAGTCCTAAACCTATTGTACGGCGGCCAATTCAGTCCTAAACCTTTTAAGTTTTCCAATTCAGTCCTGAACATTTTTTAATTCTTGCCAATTGAGTCCTTCCAGCCAATTTTGGCCGGCCGGCATCGGCCGTCCGGGCAACGCTGACGCGGCAATTTTTAAATATTTTTTCCCAATTTTTTAATCTTTTTTTTTCTGATTTCTTCCCTCTGGCTAGTCCGACGACTGGCGGCTGGCTAGAGGCCTTGCCGGCCTTTGGCGAAGCTGGCCCCATTGACAACCGGCAAGGGCAAGCCTCGCTGGCCCCTGGCTGGGTGAGGTCAAGCGTCGCCGTCGTGACCCAGGCGATGGTGTTCTGATAATAAAAGAGGAAAATATGTTCTAATAAACCCTATTAATGCAAATGCACCTAATGTCTATATGTTATGCAATTTAATCAATATTTTTATTTAGGGGTTAAATATTAATCCCTAATTTTCTATGTAATAATTTACTAATTGGGATACCAAAAATTAGGTGTCAACAAAGTGTAAAAGTTGTCTACATCAACACTAGCTATACAACGTAGGACCGCCAGCAACCACGATACCAATTTATGGCCTAAATTGGCTCGATAGACATAACTAGTACCCATGTGAAAAGATTTAGGAACAAATTGATATAAATGAAAGGTTTATGATTGAATTGGTACCACTATAATAGGTTTACAACTTTTTTTTGTACTTTTCCCATTCCTTGACTCTGGATTCATCCAACAGTTATTGCACTTAATTAGCACCGAATACCATAGAACTAATCACTGCATTTGCATCGTAATTTGGGCTGTTCATATGTTTATTTTGTGAATCACATTGTATACGTATAAGCTGTCATTCTTCTTGGAAAATGTTTTCAAAGAAACGCCTCTCGAACATGTATATCACCCGCTTGGACTTTCTTCTTGGGAACACCAATAGAAAACTAGTGCGACGTCTAATTGTTAATTGGCTAAAACGAGGATCATAATCTATCGATAACAAGGATTCCCACTTGCCATGTGTAAAGAGTTGCACCCTCCTCGTTACATTTAGAGCAGGGTCTGTCTACAAATAGTAACCTCTTTAACAAACTTTCGCTTCAACCACACAACCGATGAATTAGGTGTCTAATTTATTTAACATATTTTGGCGACCAAATCGGTTCTCAGAGGTCACCACTTGAGTAATCCTTTTTAACATCTCCCTCTAGCCCATGTTTATTGGCCAGGACCTTTATAAGTGTGTGTTGAGAGCTTTACACCGGCCGCAACGTTATACAATAATAAGTCTACACCACATTTGCTCTGCTACTAGTGAGTAAAATGAAGTAGAGAAAGAACGAAAGAAGAAGCAATGTGAAACCTTCAACGTACGATTGTGTATAGCCAAAAATATTGAATGAGGTCCAAGAATGTGCGTAACTGCCTGACCGGGTGCATATTGTATTGATGATCGAGTAATTATTGAGTACTTATGATTGGCAAAAAGAATAGGGAGTGAGTTAACTCTTTAGGTTGGGGAGGTTGGTCAGGGGATGAAGCGAATTCAAACCCAAAAGTTGGAGATAAACAGTTTTTTTTTTGTCAAAGTAACATTTCATCTATTTCCACAAAAATACAAGAGAGAAACAACATAGTTCCAGTGTAAATCAAGACAAATCTCAAACAACTTCAAAATAAAACAAGCTCCAGATAACAATATGGATAATTAGAACAAGGTTATGGATTACATGCTCAAAGAACAGATCTGTGACTTTTTCAAGCCAAAATCAACGGCCGATCACTGAATGCGTAATTAGCACACATCAAGATCTCCAACTGTTACTATGGTTTTGCCTTTTGGCGGTGCACGCCTAGGTTAGATGTTCCCAACACTATTGCCGTTTAGAATAACAGGGTTGAAGAAGCACATATCTGGCACTGGTGAAAGTGAAACCATCACGAAGCTCCTCTAATATTCTTTGAAACCAAACTTGTACACAAATGAAATCGAAGAGAAGTGAAACTCCGAAATCATACATGCAAAAACCCTTAAATCTACTAGATCGAGGTAGAAACCTCATCGAAATGGGATAGAGAAACTTCTAGATCTAGATTAGATCAGAAGAGAAAAGGAAGGGGGGTGGAGATCTAGCTAAAACCCTCCCTTCCATGGAGATTGAGGAAGAACTTGGGCGAAGATGAGAGGGAAGGGAGAGAACCCTAGGGAGGAGAGGGGCAAGTAAGATTTCTTAAGTCTTCTGTGTTGAAACTACTTAGGATGAGCGCCACCTACATAAGGTGAAGATCTAGATATTTTACCGCTTCTTAAAGTTGCAAGATAATTTATGGTCCTCTAAATAGCTCGGTCTTCATACTCATGTCTCTAAATTTTATCATGAGTTTCACTTTTAATCAATTTCGATGTCCCATTACTCAAGGCTAACCTATGACTTTCTTGAATTGCTTTTCTTTCATCGAATCATCTGCAATCAAGGCCACATAAAAAAAGAAAATGAACATTTCAGTCTCTTTGTCTATTTTGACTTTCGACTATTACTGCTGAAACTTGTTTGGCCAATGACTTCAGGAAGCATATTTTTAAAGAAGACTAGGCCAAATTATATTGACAACCACAGCAAACTAGAGAATAAAGAAAAAGTGAAGATTATACTCAACATGCAACTATTGATAGCGTTAATGCATAATTTTATCCGTTTACTCCATTTATAATAAATAAATGTATCGCATCTTGTTATACTTTCCCGAATTTACTAATTAATGCCAATGTTAGAAATTTGTGCAATTTTACTTTGCATGAGAGTTGCTTTTATGCACAAATGACTTAGCATGAATGATAGCATTCTAGATTCTTTCGATGTGACTAGGATGTCTTAGAGAGCTCTATAATGGTGGGCTCGATGTGGGGCTCCTTAGAAATGGTCTGGCTTATTCTCTACACCTTTCTAGTGGGCTTGAGATAAATTTGAAAAAATATTAATCAAGTTTCAAAAAATTATGAAGAGTTTGCATTAAATCTACATTTGTCAACAGTTGCATATTTCAAATGTTTCATGCTAGAAATAAAAGTGAGATGGATGTAAAGCAATATTTAGATCAAATAAAAACTAAGAATTAATTTAGATGGACTCATGCACTTATGAAATTTTATCAAATAAAAACTAAAAACTAAAAAAGTCAGATGGATGTAAAGCAAGATTTAGATCAAATGTTTTAGATGGACATAAAATATCGAATTGATCCATTCTCAATTATTGTGACATCGAAGTAATTACCATGCAAAGCAAAGTTTTTTCTTATCAATGCCAGGCCAAAGTAAAGAAAAGCTAAAAAAAAGAAACTGCAGGAAAAAATGTTGACTACATGCAACATGCGCACACGTGCATATATATATATATATATATATATATATATATATATATACACACACACACACACACACACACACACACACACACACACACACACACACACACACACACACCACCAGTTTCTTGGCACCACAGGGGCACAATAACGAGCATAAACGTAAATTTCATTAATGCCAATCCAGTCTGGTCAATAGTTCGTTCTTAAAACTCGCAGAGTGTATCAAACTCCCATTCTAGGTCGTGTTTAGCAATTTCTAACAATATTAGGGATAACACTCTCTAATCTCGGTTGGTTGGTCTGTTGTGATCCACATGCAAATTAGATTTGAACCTGGTAATGGTATCTATCTGACTATCAAGTGAATAATATTTGTATTTATGATGGTAACTCAATTAAGATTGTAACACGCCATGAATTACAATGTGAGACAAGAATGCAGGCGAAAATCAATTTAGCCTTTTTTTTATTGTGACTTGAAAAGGTAGTTAGGTCCATTTAGTAGTTTTCTTTTTAATTACAATTGACGATTTGAATCAACCAAAGACCTAGTTAGATATATAAGGTTTCTAACTATCTTTCCATGTAGTCTAATCACCTATGTTCATTGAATATTTTAGAATTTCTTCTAGAATTAATTGGAAAAATTAGATAAGCGTTGGAATTTTTTCAGCGGATTGCAAAGTTCTCTTAATCTATTGTTATCTATATCTATCTCTACTATATATAACCAATTTTCAATGACCAAAGTACCCTTATATATCTCACTATATAAAAGTAAGGAGAGTGTTAGATATCAATTAATAATTAAAATTTGATATCTCTAGACGATTGCCTAACTAATCTCTCATTTTAAGTATGCGCACATATCCTTAATTAAAATTTGGTTCTCATGGATACACCAAAACACATGACATGCCATGACGTAGTTTCGTATTTCTCTGGAATTCATTAATCACCACGTATCTAAATGCCGGATTAAATTGACAAGCATACTCCAGCCGTTAATTTCATCAAATACATCCGGCGGTCCCATTCACAACTCCAAACTTAATCAGGATCAAAATTGGCAAAAGAGCATATATCAATGAGTTGACACTTCATTGATCCCGAATCGGGTTCGATTTTGACTTTCCAGACCACTACAACAATTGGGTTTGCCTCTCTACGTTTCTTTTTCCTTGAATTTGAAGTTGCCTTCATAAGAGTGATTTGTTCACCTTCATTACCCTTCTGGGCCACACTCCGAGAACGGGCGACTAAATCAGCTCGTGAGCGAGTCAAATTGATTTGGAACGAATGATCCCTTTTTCTTTTTGAGTTATGCCCTCAGTCCAGCTTGCGAAAATCCAGGTACCACTCTGAGTCTCTCTTTTTCACCCTCTTTGAGAAGTTTTCGTCTCCCCACCCTTCAAGTTTACAACCTCCCCTTTTCCTCTAAATTTTTTCTCTCATTCCACTGCCAACTTAAGCATCGGACGGCCAATCCGGGCGCAAAAGCCCTGATTGGTTTGTCGTGTTGGAGATTAATCTTCTGGCGAAGCTTCTGATCGAGTTCATATTTGAAGCTTCCACAGATATCTAATGGTGTTTTGTAGATTTAAATCCCCATATGTAATTCTGAAATTTAAAAACCGCCCAAAGGACGACCGATTACGTTTCAATATCACAGTGATGACAAAGCTGAGTTATGTTTTGTGTTCGTATTCTCGTACCATGATCCATGCGCTTATTGAGTCGTGGAATTGACGCAAATAATGCAACCCTTCGGCAGTGATCCTCGTTCTTCTAAGAGATGGACTGATACTCAGCCATGGTCTATTTAATTTACCCAAGTCGCCCTTTCTTCGAGCATGGAGTTCAAGATTCAACCTTGTCGAAACAAAACATGGTCTTACCAGATATTGGGTATTCCTAAGGAATCATACCGCTCGAATCGACACAGACTGATCATTTGAAAGCACAAGAAAGAGCGCGGTAAGCCCCTCGGCTGTTCCCTTAGGGCACTTTCCAATGCTCAAGTCAGCCAGCTCACCGAGAAGATGGATGCTCTTTTCATATAAGAGAGCGGCTTAGCCCTTGTGCACTAGTCCGATGTCGGGTTGCGAGGAGCAGCTTGACCTGCTTCCGAAATCCATACTAACACAGGCCCCCCACTTTCAAGGCCAAGTTGCCTTACGCTCGGTCGAAGAAAGTAGAAAAGATATCAACATTACAAAGCAGGTCATGTAGCATTAATTTATTAATATTATCAGCGTCCGATTATATTTAAATAATATGATGAGATGTTGCCTTGAATGTCAAATGGTTGATTCACGCTAGGTAGTGCGCGCCAATGCCTTAGCTCGAAAGTGTCATTTGATTTAGGTGACTCCTGTAGGAGCCTGAGAGTTAATTGCATCGGAGATTAGAGTGCTGTCGGTGCTACTTGCCCTATAAAGATAGCCAATATATATTTACTTTCAAAAGCATCAATTTTTTTAGTTTGATTTAGCCCCCAATCTTTAGAACAGATATTTTATAGATATTACGTATTCAACCTGGCCGAAGTAGAGGTGGCCACGGTTCGGAACCGGCGGTTCCGGTTCGTGGCCAACTATGAACCGGAACCGGCCGGTTCCGGTTCCGGATCAGGTTCGGAACCGGTTCCGGGCCGGTTCATAATTTTACTTTTCTATTTTTTTTATTTTTCCTTTTCTTTTTTTTTCTTTTCTTCCTCCGCCGGCCCCGGCTAGGGCCGGCGGAGGTGGCCGGCCTCAGGCGAGGCTGCCTTCGCCGGCGTCGGGCGAGGTCGAGCCTCGCCAGATTGGGGGGCCGGCGGAGGTGGCCGGCCTCAGGCGAGGCTGCCTTCGCCGGCGTCGGGCGAGGCCGGCCTCGCCAGTTGCAGGCGAGGTCGAGCCTCGCCGGCGTTGGGCGAGGCCGGCCTCGCCAGTTGTAGGCGAGGTCGGCCTCGCCCAATGCCGGCGAGGTCGAGCCCTCGCCTGATCTGGCGAGGCCGACCTCGCCCAGCCCAGGCGAGGGCGGCCCTCGCCTAACGCCGGCGAAGGCGGCCTCGCCTGAGGCCAGCCGGCGAAGGCGGCCAGCTATGGCCGGCAAAGGAAGTCTGAAGAAAAAAAAAAGAAAAGGAAAAAGAAAAAAAAATAGAAAAGGAAAAACAGAAAAGAAAATAATAAAAAAATAAAAAATTACTGTTCCGGTGACGGAACATTATTCAATATAAATTGTAATTAAAATGTAAATTGTAATTAAATTTGGGAACAAAAAGACAAGAGAGAAAGAGAGGGCTTGAACTTAATAAATTATCATTAAGCACGTTACAATTCGTTACAACGATCTATAAAAAAAAGGAGCACAATATATATGCCCTAAAATGATCCCAAAACCTAAGTATTCCGTGCGCAAGGGACCAAAGGTCACATATCGTCGGATTATACTTCGGTTTCCCTAAGCTCACGTGGGCGTACCCGGTATGAGAAACAAGGGTTCTCGAAATATTTGTCAACTCCAATAGTTCTTTTACCCTCAATCGTCACTACCCGTTCCAGTACCGGTAGCGGTAGTATCTCCGTCGTTAAAGAATTCGGATTCATTATTCCGATCTATCTCTTGTTGCCGGTATTGAGCTTTCGTCCAATCAGCAACACAAGCTTGAATCTCCACTGATTCTGGAGCTAATCTTGAACGATTTTCGTCCAAAATATTACCTCCGGCACTGAATGCTTGTTCGACCGCAACTGTGGAACAAGGGGTTGAAAAAATCTGTTTTGCAATAAGAGAAAGGATTGGGTATTGGCTTGCGTGCCTCTTCCATCAATCCAAAATTAAAAAATCTGTACCACCTTCGGATTCAATAAACTCAAATAAAACGGTTAGATAAATCTCTAATTCAGAAATATTTTCTATTACTCCCTTTTGTTTTTTTTGTCTATGTAATAAAAGTTGGTACCCTCTACTAATTTTATCTGTACTGTCATTTTGTATCTCCGTAGATTGGGAAGATCCAATAATATCACCTAAATTATATTTAGTATAAAATTCATTATATAATTCTATTACTATGTTTTAACATCACGTACTATGGTTGTAATATTTATTTCATCATAATGTAAACATTAATAATACATACGCAAAAATTCATTTAAGCCATTCAATTTGCAACGCGGATCAAAAACACAAGCAACTAAATAAATAATGGGAATTTCTCTATAATAATGTAGCCACTTCATTTTCATTGCAACTATAGTACGTTGTAATTCAACATCATTTTCACATTCATCAAAAATTCCAACAATATTAGTAGACTCTACTAAAAATAAATGTGTAGTAGGATAATAAACACCGGACAAAGTATAAGTTGCATCATTAAAAACCTTTAAAACATCTAAAATTTTTTGGCAAATATCTCACTCTTGTGGGTATAAATTAATCTGAGGTATATTATTAGAAATGAATGCACATAATAAATCTTTATATGCTAAAGATTTATTAAGCAAGTGGAAAGTAGAATTCCAACGAGTTGGAACATCTCTTGGAAATTTTTTTGGCTTTTTGCCACTTTCTCTACAAAATCTACCCCATTCTTTCATTTTTTTGGGATGTTTCCATAAAAATTGAATCGCCGTTTTTATTGATTGAAGAAAAATATCAAAAATTTTCAAACCATCTTGTACACATAAATTTAAAATATGACAAGCACATCTAACGTGAAAAAATTTTCCGCCAAAAGCGGGTTTACAAATATTTTCTAAATCGGTAATTGAAGCGGTATTTGCTGCGACATTATCAAAACCAATTGAAAAAATTTTGTTAAGCAAATAATATTCTTCTAAAATTTGCCTAATTATTCTATAAATATTATTTGCCGTATGATTATCATCGAAAATTCTAAATGCAATAACTCTTTTTTGAATACTCCACTCGTCATCTATCCAATGACATGTTATGCCCATGTAAGAATGATTTTGCCAATGATCACTCCAAATATCACTACCTATATGCACGTATCCATTAAATTGCATAAAAAAGTTTTGTAAATTTTTTTTCCATTTTTGTAAAGATCTTTAATTACTCGTTTAATTGAATTTCTAGGAACACGTTTTGCTTGTGGAGCACATGCTTTTTGTACAAATTCATTAAAACCAAATCTTTTTCCAAAATTAAATGCTAAATGCTCAACGGAAATAAATTTGCCTAATTCTTCCTTATAAGTTTTGTCATTAAAACGAAATAAAGGGGAAGTATTAGGATTGACGTACTCGGAAATTTGTTGTTGCCCAATATCGATTCCCGTTTCGGTTGGATGTTTGCTCCTAAGATGTCATTTAAATATTCCATATCCTTGTCCACCTGTATATTTATATATTTTCCCACAATATTTACAAATTATATTATACCTTTTTTGACCAATATCAAACCTTTCAATTTTCGTGAAGTGATTCCAAATGTCAGATGTAAATTCCTATTCCGCTTCCTTTGTCACGCCCCGAACCCCATCGGGCACGCTACACCCTTACCTGGTCGATTCAAGCGACGTCCCAGGAATGTCGCTGACCTCAAAACTCCATCAGAGATTTACTACCGCAGCGGGTAACAACAATTAGACCCTAACAATTAAAAACTTGGGATAACAATCAGAGAGAATAAGCAACTACTTTCATTCCAACTTATAAAATATTCACAACTCATAACTTACCATTTTATAATTTACAACCACCTCACTAAACCACCATCACATACACATACACCCCTTTACATATCGTCGATACAACAAAAAGATTGACAGCCCGGCTTTTGATCCAAAAATGATACTCCTCCACCATCTATTTCTTACTCCTGGATTAACCTTTACGCCCCCTTACTTGGCGTCCATTCCGAGTCTGACTCCTCCTCATCCGTCTTCCATTTGAAACTCAGCTGTCTCATACTGTGTATGCACTGGAACTCCAGAACGTACTGGTGGCGGTGGCGGAGGATTCATGGGTCCTGTCGGGGTTCTGAAATTATTTGGTTGAAAATAACCGTGAGACACTTCTTAGTAAGTACACCCCTAAACCCAACCTAGGCTATCACGTACCTCCAGACAATTTCACAAAATACACAAAGATACACACATGCCACATAATCACATAACAAGCAATTTAATACAAATCCACGCATGCACAATTTTCATGTCATGCACTCTTTCCATTCTCACACTATTCTATCCACATTCCTCGCCAGTGACCCGCGTACACGTACACGCCTCAGGTACACTGCGACCACTAATCACTTTTCACATCACTCGCCAGTGACCCGCGTAAACGTACACGCCTCAGGTACACTACGATCACTTTTCACAATACTTTAGGCCCGCGTACCCGTACACGCCTCAGGCCATGTTTCTTGCCCGCGTAAACGTACACGCCTCAGGCTCAACATCTGCCACCTACTGCGCAATCCGCGTAGAAGTTCACGCCTCAGACTGGCAGTCTTCCGGTAATACCGGGCATTTCTCAATCCTCGCCAGTGACCCGCGTAAACGTACACGCCTCAGGTACACTGCGATCAACACTCAGCCCGCACCAAATGCGACAGGCTTACATGATCGGAACCCAAGCTTATAATGCCTCGGTCCAATCCCGGTCTCACCCGAGCTGATCGTGCCTCGGACCGAACTCAATCATGCTCTTTCGAGCCTCAGCCTGTGCCAAATGCAACAGACCTACGTGATCGCTGCCCGAGTTTATGATACTCGGCCCGATCCCACCTCACTTTCTCGTGCCATTGCCTCAAATTCTGTGCACACTTGCACCCCACACTTCACCACATCACCATTCTTTCTTTCTCAATCCATACAAAATTTCTCATTTAATTTACACGCGCAACATACGCTTGCAACTCAACTAGCCCGTCGCACGTGGCCCGTGCACGCAACATTTCACACGTGATTATCATGCTCACAAAGCATTCCATATGGCCAATATCACAATTAATTCATTTTGGACCATGCGTCCACACTACTAACATAATTCAATCCACCAATTGCATAATTGCACAATTAATTTCACACTCCCAACTCAACATATATCACATGCACATAAAATACGGAAATTGCTATTTTTCTCCCACCAAACGACGTCAAATCAAATCCGGTCCTTCACGAAACTTTCTCGCCATAATTTATAAGTTCCAAAAATTCAACTCGCGCATCGATCGGACGCCTACAGCCCCGTGAATAGTAATTCACAGCTTGTGAACAGTGTTTCGAGGCTTGTGAACAGTGTTTCGAGGCTTGTGAACAGTAAATTCGCAGCCCTATTTTCTGAATTTATTAAAAATAATGCTCGAATTAATTTCTACGGCCCGCCATAAAATTTCCCCTCCCTATTCATACCATTCCGCACCTAATTCCATACTGATTTCGTCCGAAAATTTCCGTCGATATCCGAAGTCCTAAATTGGGATTAGTCGCGACTTATCCCCGTTCTAGAAACATAGAAATCGTTATTTTTCTCTAACCAAACGACCTCAAATCGACTCCGGTCCTTCACGGGACTTTCTCGTCATTAAATACCGGTTCTAAAAATCCAATTTAAGTCCCGAATCGAGCATCACAGCCTCGTGAATAGTGAATCACAGCTCATGAACAGTGATTCTGAGCTTGAAATTCCCTCAAATCATCCTCCAAAAATTCCAAATTAATTCCTCAAGGCCCGCCATACATTCCCGGTCTAAAACCCTAACATTTCACATCCGCACAAGTCCAATTTCACCCAAAATTAAATTATCCGGCGATACCCAAAACCCTAAATCGGGATTAGGGGATGACTTACAAAGTTCTAGACTTAATCGGCTAGAACGGGGAGCGGCGGCCCTTAATCGGGGACAACGGCGACAACGTACAACTTCCGGATGGCGGCGATTGGCTTGGACGGCGACGGCGTGGCTTGCGCGCGGCCGAGGGCCTCACGGCCAAAAGAGAGAGAGAGAGGGACGGCGGTAGGGGGTGATGGTGGCATACGGCGGCGTGGACGGTGGCTTGAGGGTGGTCCGGTGTGGTGGCGACGAGCGGCGGTGCCGGCGGTGAGAGAGAGGGAGAGCACACGGTGGAAAGGAAATTCTCACGGAGGAGGGGGGAATTCACGGGAAAAAGGGAGGAAGAAGAGAGGGAAGAGAGAGAAAGGGGGATCAAGGGTTTTAAACATTAATTTTGACCACTTTGGCAATTTACCAAAATACCCTTCTCTCACACACTAACCCTTTATTAATTCCCAAGGGTAAAATGATCAAATTCTCCGTTTCTTGCCCAAATCGAATTTTTCCGAAGGATTTGAGCGCACCAAAAATTCACACGTGTCACGTGCAACGTCGTCCTAGTGTTCCGGCGTGACTTCCTAATTTTCTGGTGTCCAATTTGGGCAAAATTTCAATAATTAAATTCTATTAAACGCAACTCGAGCGTTTCTCGAGCTAACGGGCGGCTTGCTGGGAAATTCGTTGAATCGACTCATGACTGATACTGAATCGAGTCACGTGCAAGTCCGTTCGGTGCGTGACGACCTCGGTTGTCATTAAAATCGCGAAGATCAATCACTTGATCCGAGGGGTACGATCGTTCGGTATACTTTCGGAATCATTCGTCAAGTCGTTTCATGGTCCAACGGAATCACCCGCGATCCACTACTAGGATAGTGGCGAACTGACCCCTAACTATCCTTGGATCGGCCAACAGTGGCTCAAAATATCACTTTCGCGATTTAATGGTCGAGATCCATTCACGGTCGAATTTCCTTTAGTCTATTGACACATAATTTTGCCCCGTCGCGATAAATCGAGGCTCGAATAGTAAATAGGCCAAGTCAGTGCAAAGGAGAGATTTAAAAAAAAATTAATTAAAATAAATAAAGTAAATATATCGGGCCAGTTCAACTTGGCCGATCAGCCCTAGCCCGACCTTTAATTTTCGCTTGGGCCCAGCCCTTTCTATTTGTTCCTCTTTCGATTGGGCCCCTCATTTTTCCTCTCTCTTCAGCCCACCTTAGCATCCTTCCCCCTTCTTTTTATTTTCTGGCCCAACATTCCATTGTCTTCAGCCCAGCCCAGCTGCTCAACCCCTTACTCTCTCCCTCACGCACGTTGGTACCAGTCAGAACGGACAAAAGAAGGGGGGACCACGGAAACGCAGGTACAAGGACGAGCGTCTCGCACGGCAGGCGCAAAACGCTGCAGTAGGCGACGGCGTCGCGCGTCGACGCACAGGGCAGAGGGGCAGCCGTGGTCCCCAAAGAGAGCAGGTGATCCTCATCTCTCTCGGGATAAAAGGGAGAAGAAAGCAAAAGGAAAAGAGAACCGGAGAGTGTTGGGGCGAGACCGAGACAAAGAAACAGGGAAGGGGGTCTAAGAAGAGAGTGTTTCGGTTCCTCTCTCGGTGAGGATCGCCGGCAAATCTCTTCCCCCCCTCCCCACGGGCCAGTCACCGTCGCCAGACATCCATCATTGCCGGTCCGTCGTGAACCAGGGGAGGTCTTTTTTGTGGAACCGAGGGTGAGAAACCGAGAGAGAGTTTGGTAGTAAATCGGAAAAGGGGTAGCTTTCCGCGTTCACTTGTCGTTTTTCTGAGTTGCCGTCGGCCCTCGTTGAGTCTCCGACAGCCGTGCTTCATCCCGGTCAGCCCCGAACCAGGTGGGCTTTCATTCTTATTTTCCTCTGTTTTCGTCCCCATTCCCCTGCCTCTCGGGTGCCGGGCACACCGAGCTTACTCGGTGGTCGTCCGGCCCCGTCGACCGAGGCAAACACTTTGTTGACACCCAGTGATGATGGTGTAGATGTTATATGTCGAAAACCAACCACGAACCTCGTCAAAAGCAAGTTTGTTAGGTCTTTTCTCGTCTGTACCATACCTGTTTGGTCAAATGCCTGAACCGAACTATTTAAGCTTTGTGATGTTGAACCTGGTTGTGCATTTTTTGGCGTCTCGGTGTAAGCTGAGTTGAACCTGTGTACGTATAGGGTCGTTTTGAGCTGCATATATCACCTCGGAGCCAAAAGTCACTTTAGATCTCGGTTTTGAATCCCCATTTTGCACTCGCCTACCACTTGTTCGACGAAATGCCTAAGTAGAAGTCCCGATGTTTTCTTTTAGAATCAGCGCCTTTCCTTGCTTCTGTATTCTCATACATGTTAAGCCGATACTGACGTCATGATTTCTTCCTATTTTCTGGCATGAAAATCGCATTTCCGGGTCGGCCATGGTTGAATGAGTTGCCGGAGGTGCTGCAACCCCCCGTCGGAGCGATGCTTGCGGTTGGAAACCACAGCCATTAGCCCGTTATCTCTATTTCATGTGTGTTCGTGCTTGTTAGATTGGTCTTGAAGTCTGTTGTTGGGGTCGGGAGTTTGAGCGCTGGAAAATCGAGTTTTTACTCGTAGATCTCTTTTCCGCGACTGGAGTTCGACGACGGCTCGCTAGCCGCGTCAGCCGTCAGTGAAGGTGGAGCTGGTGGTGGTCGTCGGTGTCACCGGCATGGGTCGAGCCGTCGAGTGGCGATGGCGCGCCTCCGGCGATGGGGTGATGAGGGGCTCTCGGTGAAGAACAGGAGGAGGTGTTCCTGTTCTGGGCAGAAAGCACGTAGGGGATGAAGAAGAAACAAAAAAAAGAAAAAGAAAAAGAAAAAGAAACAAACAAAAAACAAAAACAAAAACAAAAAGAGAGAAAGAAAAACAAAAAAAGTGTATAAAAGAGGTTCGGGCGGGTCAAAAACCCGGGTCGGGTAGTCGGGTCGGATCGGGTCAGGGGACCCGGTCCGGAATCTTTATTTTATTAATAAAAATTTTCAAAAATTTAAAAATTCAAAAAAAAATTTAAAATATTAAAAAATTCAAAAAATATTAAAAAAATTTAAAAATTCCAAAAAACTAGAAAATGTTTAAAAATCCCAAAATATAAATTAAATAAAAATATTTAAAAATTCGGAAAATTCAAAAAAATATTAAAAAATTCAAAAAATTCAAAAATATTTAAAAATTCCAAAAAAATTAAAAAATTCAGAAAAATTCGGAAAAACTCCAAAAAAATCAGAAAATTAGGAAATGTTTAGAAATTAGTCTTGAGCTTAATTTCACTAGAGTTTAGGTTTTAAAAAAAAATGAAATGAGAAAAACCCTCTAAAAATTTTCCAAAATTCGGATAAGCCATTAGGGCTTTACTTTAAGGTTTTTTTTATTGCCTTTCTCTTTCTAGAGACGATGCTAGGTCGTTGGTTGTTTATTTTCTTCGTGATTATTTGGTTGCGCATCTTTAATTTATTGATTGTTATTTTCTGTTCTTTAGAACGGTTAGGTGGAAAATTAACTTTTTTCGATAGGCTGCCCGGTACGTTAGTTTGCAAACATTCAAGTTTAGGTACCGAAAGGGCACTAGTTAAATTGCTAGTGTAATCAAGTCCCCGAATTTTGGAATCTCTGGTTCTCGCACGCATCGAGATGACACTCCCGCGTCTCGATCAGGGTTTCTAGCCAACCCTTGATCATGGTTAGTGGCGGCTCCATTCAAATGCGTAAATTAAAAAAAATTTCTCGTCGCGCGAGGTATGGGGTTTGGGAGAACCTCGGTCTTTGGATCAATGAACCATTTGGTTTGTCCTTTAAACAAATCAATCGTTGTTCGTATCCATCGACAAATACCTCTTGGCCCAAACCTAAACCCGATCACTCGATCGGTTCGGGAAGGTCGCGACAGCTTGGCGACTCCACTGGGAAATTGAGGACTTAGGCCTAATATAACTTGATTATTTGTTAACTAACGTGATCTTGTGGCAGCGCTTCGTGAAGATTAAGGTAAGTCCACTAACGTTGTGTTAAATGTTTTTGTAGATTGGAGTTATAAGGGGTGGAGTGATTGTTGACGAATTTGTTTTGCAGGATGGTGTAAGGGTGTATGTATATGTGGATGGAAATAGAAGTGCTGTTTTGATATCAATTCTCGAGCATGTTTTTACTTGCTTTAGCACTACACTTTCCACACACAACCTGCGATCTAAAACCCCGATCGCCTTAGGAAGCCCATAGGAGGTGCCAAAAGTGTGGAAACCGTGCGGGGAAGGACCCATGGCTATCCCCTTTTGGTTCCGCTCATTTTCAAATAGTGATAAAGAGGACTGTCCGACGCAAGCGCGGAATGGGGAAAACTCTTTTGATCTATTTGGGATGGGAACCTTTAGAATTCCCACCTTTAGTGAGCCTCATGAGTCGGCATGCGACTTGTTTTTTGTATTTGACATATCCACCATTTTTGGGTAAAGGTTTGTATCTCCTTCACGCTTAATAATCGCAACCCCTTTTTTCCATACGAATTTAAATTTACTTCGTAATAAATAGTGATTGATTTAAATGCCCCTAGGCTTAGATATCATGGGCCTCGACGAGCTTCGGATCCTCCCGATCCCAAAGCGAGTGTTGTTGGACATGTGGAATGCCCTCAACTTAAGCAAGAAGAACTACGTGGAAAAGAAGATCGGCAACCTCCTTTCTCTTTTACATATAGAACCCCAAGTGTCATTGATCAAGGCCTTGGCCCACTTTTGGAACCCCGAAACCTCAACCTTTGTGTTTGATCGTCACGAATTAACCCCGACTTTGGAGGAAATTCAAATCATCATAGGCGATATCCCTTCCCTTAGTGTCATCGATCCTTCTTTAGGCGTGGATCCAGTCCCTCGTTTGAGTCAAATCTTAGGGGTTCCGCCGCCCGAAATTAGGACACTCCTCGATAGAAACTCCAAGGGTCTCCCACTAGCTTTTATTGAACAAAGATTCCATAGCTTCCTTTCGAGTCCTAGAGCCGAATCCGCTAAGGTCTTTCTATTGGCCTTTTTCGGGTTTGTCATCTTTCCATTCACTCAAAAAATAATGGACCCCACTATTATCCATGTTATCGATGGGATCCTCGTCCTCAAAGGGTTTACCAATATGATCCTCGCCGAGCTATTCATCTCTCTTAATCGTTTTAAGAAAGACAAGCGTGTGGCCCTTAGAGCCCCCTTAGGTATTCTCCAAGTCTGGTTTGTGTCTCATTTGAAACAATTCGGTGGAAACTTAGCCATTCCTCATGTTAGTAAGGACATAAATCCCCTTACCCAATTTAGAGAGATAGAAAAATTCCTTCGTCCTTGGACATTTCGTAGTTGGGTAGACTTCCTCGAGAATCTTACACCTAAGCAAATTCTTTGGCAAGCCCTTTGGGTTCATTTTCCTAAAGTATGTCTTACAAGCGGCCATAGTGACCCAATTCCACTCTTAGGTTTGACGGGATCGACTTCTTATTATCCTTTAAGAGTCGCCCGTCAATTCTATGTGCTTCAAGAAATTCCTCCTCCTCTAAAGTCGGGTTTATTTCGTTTTGATTTTCACAATGGGGTCATCAAGGGGGACCAACTTGAGGAATTGAAAGGCGAGGTGAAACGAATTATCGATTTACTTTACCGTTGCCAACCGAAGGACGTGGAGCGAGCCACAGACTTGGAAGGATCCATGAAGGAGCACCATGCATCGAAGGAATACATAGCGCGACGTGTCGAGCCCGAGCTCGCTGTCACCATCCTAAAATTTCCCGTGATTGCGACCCCCAAGGAGACTCAGATGGGGCGAATCACAAGAGAAAGAGACGAAGCCCTGGCTAAGGCAGAACATTGGCAGAAAGCTTACAAGCGCGTCCGCAACATGCTGTGAAGAGGCCCTATATCCAAGACTAGTCATGTTCTATTAGTTTCTTTTAGGGTGTTCTTTTAATTATCTTAGAATTGATGTATATGGCTTTTTCTTTATATGAACTTTTAGAGCAAATGTTTAGATATGCTTTTTATTATTTAGCGGGTGTATAGGGATTTCCTTTCACAAATTTTGATGTAATTAGTGAAATTCCCTCTTTTGTAGGTTGAATAGAACGTGACATGGGCATTTTAATCAATCACTATATGTTTCCCCCTTTTAATGATATAATTTCTTACAATGAAATTCTTATAAGAAACTGTTTACATGAGGTGCGACTTGTGCGAAAAGGTTTCTTATCTTGGTTTCATTATAAGAAAATATAAAATTAAAAGGTGTGCAATTTCCGTTTTCTTGCTTCACTCCGTATTAATTGTGGCCTTCTTGTTTTATTTTACGAACCAGGTCTCAAAACTACGGCTTCGTGGCGATCACCTATTCGCACACGCTCGAGAGTAGTAAGGATGAACATCGAGGAGCAAAATGCCCGCTTCACCGCACTTGATAACAAGATCAATGAGCTAACTGCTCAACTCGCGCAGTTCGCCAATGAAGTTAGAACCGCATTGGCAGCGCCGAATGCTAACCAAGCCGCTCCACAAGCTGCCCCCGATCCCGAAGAGGGGTCCGTAAGGAGGAATGGTGTCGGGGAGACGTTGAATACCACGCCTGTAGTGGTAGAGCTTGATCCCGTTTCGGAAGCCGTCACGGCTCGTTTGGAAGAGGAGCACAATAAGAGGTTTGCAAAGATAGAAGAGAAACTCCGTGCGCTACGGGGATATGAAGAGCATATGATCGAAGATCTTTCCCGATATGCACAAATGAGCTTTCCTGAGAAGTTCAAGATTCCTGACTTTACTAAGTATGATGGGACCGGAGACCCAAAGATTCACTTGAAGTACTATTTGAACCGAATGGCGAGATATGCCCAGAACGTCCCATTGATGATTCAGACTTTTCAAGAGAGTTTGACGGGGCCTGCTTTGCAATGGTACGTGTTGTCGGAGCCTGAGAAGTTTGAGAAGTGGGAAGAGTTAGCCGAAGCGTTCGTCCTACAGTACAAATACAACACCGACATAGCTCCCACACGTGAAGTGTTGACTCGAACTGAAAAGAAAAGGAGTGAATCCTTCAGAGCTTTTGCTCAAAGATGGCGTATTCTCGCTGCTCAAGTTCGTCCCCCGCTCGATGAAAAAGAGCTATTGGATCTCTTCCTTAAGGCATTGCCTAATGATTTCTATTTGAAATTGGTGGGTTCTGGATGCATGACCTTCTCTCAGTTGGTAGACGTCGGAGAAAGGGTGGAGGGAGCCATGTACGATGGTAGATTGAATGAAGGGACTAGCCGGAAGATCCCAAATAGAAAAGAAAAGGATGTAGAGATCGCATATGTACAAGCGCCGACCATGACAAGGCCCCCTGTCTCATCTTCCCAAGGACCGTCTGTGTTCCGAGAGAAGACATATCAGAGTTATGAATTCAAAAAGAAGGCACCGAGGCAATTCACTCCTCTGCCTAGGCCTCTATCCAAGTTGTTGCCCATGCTGCTGAGAAGGGGAATGATAGCCAAAGAAGTACCTCGGGATAATCCTCCAAAATTCCTCGGATTCGACTTGTCGAAGTCCTGCGAGTTCCACAGAGGCGAGAGGGGTCATGATGTAGATAACTGCTTCACTCTCAAGAACAAAGTTCAGAATTTACTCGACAAGGGCCTTTTATCCTTTAAGGATCCGCCCCCTAATATCCAACAAAATCCATTGCCTAATCATGCTGAGAATGTCAACGTGGTCACGGAAAAGGGCAACGAGAGTAAGCAAGCCTTTGGAGTGAATGTTCCTAAACTATATGAGCTATTAGTGTCGGCAGGGCATTTTGAAAAAGGGGAGGATATCCCAATGGAAGAGAAGTTGAGATATATCACTCAGATGATAGATATGGGCATAATCTATAGTGTGAAGGAGGATGTTACAATGCCCCTGGTAGCCGTGATAGATTCATTTTGTGAGATCAAGGAGGGATCAGAAGAAGCACATGTTGAGCTTACGGAGACTAATGAGCCGATCAATGATGCTACGTCGGAGAATTTAATTGTGACCGACAGTGAAGGAGACAATTCATGTGACGATTATGAGCCTCATGCTAGAAATGTTAATTGGGACCATGAATTCATGAAGATCGCCCGCGAGAATGGGGAAGTGGTTGACACCCTGGGTCAACCTAGTGGTAAATTCGACTATTTTGTGAAGTATTCACCCCCACCAAGCTTCTTCATCGATTCCAAGGATGTCGTTCCTGATGGATGGGGGGGTATGGATGACCCGCTTGAGCCCGAGGAGGAGATGGTCAACATGATCACCCCCGTGGTTATTGACCTGTCAGTCGAAGAAGACCTATCAGACCCCGATGAACGAGATGTTGAGCACGTAATCATTGACATCACGTCCGAAGAGTTTGCTACTGTAGAAATTGAGGATTATGCCATGGAACCGACGGTGATTGAACTCCTGCCCGAGAGCAGGGAAGACATGATGACAGAGATGGCCCCTAAGTACAATACTAAGGCAGTCCCTTGGAGCTACAAGGTGAATGAAATCGATGCTGTTACTCGCTCTGGTCGATGCTATGATCCCACCAAGGTGGTTGAGAAAAAGGCTGTTTCAAATGAAGAGGCCGAGCAGTTTTTAGCAATTGTTAAGACTAGTGAGTTTGATGTTGTCAATCAGCTAAGAAAGATGCCGGCCCAGATATCACTTCTGGATCTTTTCAAATCCTCCGAGAAACACAAAAATGCACTACTCAAGGTTCTAAATGAAGTGCACGTTCCCGAAACTATCAATGACACTCAATTAGAGGAGTTTGTTGGGTCTATCTTGCTGAAGGATCAGATTTCTTTTGCCGATGAAGATTTCCCTCCAGAAGGTCGCAATCATACTTAGGCGCTACTTATTTCAGTTAAGTGTCGTAATAGAATGATAGCGAGAGTTCTAATTGACAACGGGTCCGCACTAAACATTTGCCCACTCGCCACTCTCCATCGTCTGGGAATTAGTGAAGAGAAAATTCGGTCATCTAAATCTACCGTTCGTGCTTTCGACGGTATGAAGAAGGAGGTCATTGGTGAGGTCGAGCTCGAACTACTGATTGGTCCAGTTCTCTTTCTAGTCAACTTCCAGGTCCTGGACATTCCTAGTGCATTTAATTTTCTACTAGGACGACCCTGGATACACACCGCCGGAGCTGTGCCCTCGAGCTTGCACCAGAAGGTTAAATTCATTGTGGATGGGAAGCTGATAACCGTTCACGGAGAGACCGATTTCAAAATTATCCATGACACTGCGATTCCGTACATAGAGCCTGAGAGTAAGGCAGAATCAAGTTACCAGACTCTAGAGTTGGTGTCGGTGATCCATGTGCCTGTGGGGACTATTATGCGTAACCCAGAAGTGGCTAGGCCTTCGATGATGTCGAGTAGGGTGTTACTCGAAAGTGGTCACATTCCTGGAACTGGCTTGGGACTATATGGACAAGGCATCAAAGAGCCTATTCAGGCTTCCAAGTGGCGTAAAACAACAGGCCTAGGTTATCATGGTGGCGGTTCGGGTGGCCGAGTTAATCACGAAGGACGAGGCGATGGAGGCTATACTAGCTACGGGGGCCGTGGAGTCAATGAAGGTTGTGGTAACCATAAAGGCCTAGCTAATCATGGAGATAACGGAGGTCGTGGAAGTCTATTTGGATTAAAGGAGGGTCAGAAAGGCTTACTCCTTCCGGAGTTGAAAGAGATCTTCCCGGGTCCACCCAAGCTGCTGCAAGAAGAGGAGGCCATCCTTGGCCTAGTCGAGTTGTTCGAGGAGGAATTTGCTTGTGTTATCATGGGAAGTGAGGAGACCGAGCCCTCTACTGCTACCACCAACCCTTCTGAGTAGGGATGCTGTTTTTCTTTCCTGTTTCGTTTAGTTTGAGTCTATGTCTATCCCTTGCATGGGAAGTCTGTTTAGGTCTAGCTGCTGCTTTCCTTTGTAATCAAAATCTTGGACTGCGAGCCGTCAGTCCAAGACCTCGAGTCATGTAAATGGCCTTATCCTGTTAATAGAATCATGAATCTGTTTTATTGAGGACGTGTGGAAGTACCTAAACCAGTCTGATGATGATGCTTTGAGGCCTAGACTTCCACACGCTTCCTAGTTTTCAAAATTCTTTATGGACAGAGACGTCCGAGGATATGAGGACGGATCTCTCTTTTTTTATATATTATTGAAAACTCTTTCAAAATGATTTCAAAACAGATTGCAATAACGCTTGCCAATCTAATTACTAATCTTCTTCATGGCATCTCAGGCATATCATTCCACATAATCATGATAGTTGCATTTGTAACTCGGATTTGCTTGATAGAAATTCCTCCGAGTCCGATGATGATAAGGAGGACTGTGATCAGAGAAGCGTTGAGCGAGACTGGATTCGCCGCGAAGAATCTAAACCGTTGACCGCAGAGCCTACAATCACAATAAACCTGGGTGATTCGGAAAACGTTAGAGAAGTTAAAATTGGAGCTGGCCTTTCTGAGAATAAGGCTAAAAGGATGATCGAGCTGCTAAAGGAATACCAAGATGTGTTTGTATGGTCGTACGCGGATATGCCGGGATTAGATAAGGAAATCGTAGAGCATGCTCTCCCAACTGATCCGACTATCCCGCCTAAGAAGCAAAGGCTTAGGAGAACACGACCCGAATTATCCAAGAAAATCGAAGAAGAAGTCATGAAGTTATTGAAAGTGGGCTTCATAGAGGTATCGCACTATTCTGATTGGATCACTAATGTCGTCCCTGTCATGAAGAAAGATGGTCGAGTTAGGGTTTGTATCGACTACCGCGATTTGAATCGAGCAAGCCCGAAAGATGATTTCCCGTTGCCTCACATTGACGTGTTGGTCGACAGTACTGCGGGATTTGAACTGTTTTCCTTCATGGACGGATTTTCGGGTTACAATCAAATTCGGATGAAAGAAGAAGATAAAAGTAAGACCTCCTTCATTACTCCATGGGGGACCTTTTGTTACAAGGTAATGCCTTTTGGCTTGAAGAATGCTGGGGCAGCGTACCAGAGAGCAATGGTCACCCTATTTCATGATATGATGCATAAGGAAGTGGAGGTCTACGTGGACGACATGATTGCCAAATCTAAACATGGAGAGGACCATATCAAGGTGTTGCAGAAATTGTTTGATCGACTCCGAAAATTCAAGCTGAGGCTTAATCCCGACAAATGTGTGTTTGGGGCAAAGTCTGGGAAGCTATTAGGGTTTATGGTTAGCGGTCGAGGCATTGAAATTGACCCATCAAAAGTTAAAGCCATTTGTGAGCTGAAACCTCCTTCAACTGTCAAAGAAGTTCGGAGTTTGTTAGGAAGACTGAACTATGTGGCGCGATTCATATCTCAGTTGTCGGAGACAGCTAAACCTTTTTTCAAGCTCTTGAAGAAGAACGCCAAAGTTGAGTGGGATGTCGACTGTCAAAAGGCCTTTGAGGAAATAAAACAATATCTTTCTCATCCGCCAGTTCTGGTCCCACCGGTTCCGAAGGTGCCATTAATACTGTATCTGACTATTCATGACGAATCATTGGGAGCCTTGCTAGCCCAGAAAAGGTCGGGTGATGGTAAAGAATGTGCGATATACTATCTCAGTAAGAAGTTCACTTCCTCCGAAACTAAGTACCCCGGAGTTGAGAAAACATGTGTGGCCTTGGTGTGGGTATTACACCGTTTACGCCAATACACACTCCATCATCGAGTTCTGCTTGTAACTGAGAATGATCCCATCAAATTTTTACTGGAAAAACCCGCATTGGTTGGAAAATTAGCGAAGTAGCAAATTCTAGTGTCTGAATTCGATGTCCACAGCATGACCCAGAAATCCATCAAAGGAAGAGCCATAGCTGACATGCTGGCGGAAAACTTTGAAGAGTCGGAGGACCAGGATCAGTCGGATCCCATAGAGGAACGCATTTCAGAGGTAGTGAGTGGTAAGTGGACCATGTACTTCGATGGTGCTGTTAATTTGACCGGTTCTGGGACTGGGGCAGTTCTCATTTCCCCGACGGGTCAACACTATCCCGTGGCCGCCAAGTTGGTCTTTCCTTGTACTAACAACATCTCAGAATATGAAGCTTGCGTACTGGGGCTGCAGTTGGCCGTCGACATGAAAGTTAGGAAGCTACAAGTCTATGGTGATTCTGCCCTCATCATTCTGCAAACAGAGGGTCAATGGCGAACCCGTGACCCTAAATTAATTCCTTACCACAAATTTCTGGAAGAGTTGATAAAGGAATTTGATGAGGTTGTCTTCGAATATTTGCCTCGATCGCAGAATCAGTTTGCCGATGCCTTGGCCACGTTGTCATCGATGCTGCAAGTTACGGAAGGACTGGACATCGAGCCTTTAAAAATTGAAATTCTAAGACGCCCAGCTTACTGTATGGTGATCGTCGATGAACCTGATGGGAAGCCTTGGTATTATGACATTATGAACTATCTTCAAAAGGGTGAATATCCTCCCGGGAGTGAACTGGCTGATCAAAAATACATTAGGAAGTTGGCTGCCAAATTCTTCGTAAGTGACAATGCTCTTTATAAGAGGTTTTTCGACTCAATTTTATTGAAATGCGTTGATGCTAAAGAAGCTAATCAGTTGATGAGAGAAATACATGAGGGGGAATGCGGTCCGCACATGAATGGTCATCTTTTAGCTAGAAAAATCATGAGACTGGGATACTTTTGGATGGCTATGGAGACTGACTGTATCCGACATGTTCGTTATTGTCATCAATGCCAGATTTATGCGGATAAAGTCAACGCACCGCCCAACGAATTGCATCAAATGTCTGAGCCATGGCCCTTCTCAATGTGGGGGATCGACGTGATTGGGCCAATTAATCCTAAGGCCTCTAATGGACATCGCTTCATCTTGGTGGCCATTGATTATTTCACTAAGTGGATTGAAGCAAATTCATATGCCAATGTCACTGCCAAGAATGTGGCCAAGTTTATCAACCGTGACATCATCGCTCGCTATGGAGTCCCGGAGGCAATCATTACTGATAATGGCTCAAATCTGAACAACAAGGTCGTGGATGACTTGCTCAACGAATTTCACATTCGTCACCTGAATTCCTCGCCTTACCGCCCACAAATGAATGGAGCTGTGGAGGCAGCTAATAAGAACATAAAGAAGATCCTGTCAAAGACTGCCGATAATTATCGAGATTGGCATGAACGGTTGCCTTATGCATTGATGGCATACCGAACCTCAATTCGCACTTCAACAGGGGCAACTCCTTTTTCGCTTGTTTATGGTATGGAGGCTGTCTTGCCTATAGAAGTTGAAATTCCTTCGTTAAGGATTCTCTCACAAGCCAGCCTCTCTGAGGAAGAGTGGACTCAATAGAGACACGATCAATTGAACATGATTGATGAGAAAAGACTTAAGGCTTTGTGCCATGGTCAATGCTACCAAAAGCGAGTTGCTAAATCCTTCAACCGTAAAGTCCGACCTCGACATTTTGAAGCCGGAGATCTCGTGCTAAAGAAAGTGTTGTTTGCCGCGCCGGCACTGGATGGCAAGTTTGCCCCGAACTATGAGGGTCCGTATGTAGTTAAAATAGCGTTACCTGGGGGCGCCCTAGTTCTTGTAGAAATGGATGGCCAAGAATTGCCAAAGCCTGTAAATGCCGATTCGGTGAAGAAGTATTTTCCTTGAATGAAATCCAAGGCTTGAGAGCCATTTCTGATTCGAGTCATTGTAGGTTATTCACATTGCGCATATCATGCATATCATGCATCCATGCACACAAATTCATTTTGTAGGTTCCAGATGATCCGTGAATTGACCCGCGATTGACAGAAAGGTTTTGACAAGTATTCAGAAAATCAAATGCAAAGGAAGGGGTTACCAAGTCACCCTACTGCAGGTAAGTACCCTTCTTCCTAAAATCAAAGGGGAGTCAAATGGAGAATTTTCATTGCAAAGAAAAAGTCCTTGAGGTTTTTTGAGAAGCAACAAGTGCTGAAGTGGAAATTGAAAGAGCAGAATTCGCGCAAATGTTTGGAATATCGTTTCATCCAAAAAAATTGCCTTTATGCTTGATGAATCGTTCATTTTGAATCAAAATTCCCTATGGAGATTGATCAATTCATGATGATCTCAACGAAACGAAAGGGAAATGTTAATCATGCCAAGTGAGAAACATTTAGGATGAGGAAAGGCAAGCCATTCCCAAACACGTCCTGTAAACACTTGAGAGGAGCGAAAAAAAAACAAACAAAAAAAAACAACAAAACTCGTGTTGTTTAAGGACAAGAGATCCATTCACGAATAGTGCATAGACCGAAATGAAAAGAGGCATTTTTTTTCATATATCCTACACACTACAGGTGACCATAGTCAAGCCCCTTTGAGCCTTTACATGTGGAGAATTTCTACAAAATACCCCTGTCAAGAACCCCCCCACAACGGGGCAAATTTGGAGATTTTGATCGACATTTTTTGGAGGAAAAGATGAGAAAGACTTCTTTGCCCTTACTTGTATTAATCTTTTTGCGATAACTTCAGGTAAGTCTTTATGGAAACTTGAAACATCCCAAAATAAAGAGGAGCATTTCTTTCTCTACCCAAACACTCATACCATTTGCTTAGCCAAGTTGAGCCTGAATATTCATTTCTAAAGCTCGAGTGGTGATTGTCTTCCGATCTTGGGGAAAGGCACATGATTTACCATGGCGATTGGTGCTTATGTCACAACAAGTAAAAAATCTCGAAAGTCCTAGGAGCTCAAAAGATTCAAATGAGCAAAAGTCAAATGAAAACTAGGGGGCATGAAAAAGCAGTATGCCTGGTAAAAGCAAGGCCAATGCCCGTTGAAAAAAAAAAAAAAGAGCAAAAAAAGTAGCATCAAGAGAAGAATGCTTTCGCAAGAAAAAGGGTCAAAAGCAAAATGCTTGCAGGAAGAGAAAATCATTACAAATGCAAAAGTCACTAGAAAAAAGAGCAAAGCTCTTGCATTGAAATGATTAGCCAATGGACTTTTGAGACAAGTTGAATTTCAAAAAGTCGAGTGCCTTAAACAAGATTGGATGATATGGTAATGATGCCATGATAATCACCAACTCCTAAATCTCATTTGGGAACTTCTGAGCCTTTCAAGCCTTTACCCAGACCAATGTTACAACCTTCTCCAAAGTCTCTTCTGATTGGGATAGTTCAAGCAGAAATTTGGATATCCGAAGAAGCTACCACTTGAAGAAATGAGGGCAAGGTTATCTTATCTCGTCTTAAGGTTTCTTGACTTGTAAACCTGGCGAAGATGCTGATCGACAATTATTTCATTTCTCGGCCGATAATGCTCATCCATTGTTGAGACCATAACCATACCTACATTACAATCCCTTAAAAGACCTCTTAGATTGGTTGATGTGCACTTGTCGCAAATGATTCTCAAAGCCTTCGACACTGGTAGTGTGAGGTATACAGAGAGATTATGCTTACTTCCCACATTAATGGATGGGATCAAACTGCCTTCTTGAGAGTATGTAAGAAGTCCCTTCCGACTGATGAGCTCTTGTTTGGCATAATTAATTAGCCCTTTCCATGAGTTAAGATCATTTTGACAAAAATTTGTCTTCCAAGGGAATTTAAGAATTGATAATATTTTTCAAACATGATGACAATTGTGTGATATTCAATAATGCCAAATGTTTTCCAATCAATCGAAGTTAGTTTGATTTGCTCATTGCAATCGACACTTTCCCGATATTGATGTTATCTATGATTTTACCTGGTATGCCTTCGCTACCAAGACACTTGTTATAACATGTTATATTAGATGTGCAGGTGCCTCCTCGGAAGGTCCCCAAAATTTGGCTGACATGGTGAGCATTAGCGGCCAGAGACTATTCTTGCATAACAGGCCTCCTCACGGGGAACCTCGATTTCAAAAGGTTCATGGGTTTATCCTTAAACCATGCTTTATACAACATCAAGCCTTAGGTGAAAAGCTTTAGGCCCATCAAGCCCTGTGCGAGAAACCTTAGGCATTCCTTTAAGGTTTTATTCTTACTGCCGTTCATAGGGTTTTAGCCCCTAGGCGTGATCTTAACTGTTCAGGGTTTTATCCCCTTTATCGTTGATAGGGCTCTAACCCCTAGACGTACTTTCAGGATTTTATTCTCTTTGTCATTCATAGGGTTTTAGCCCCTAGTCATACTTTCAGGGTTTTATTCCCTTTGCTTCGTAGGGCTTTAGTCCCGATGCAAAACCGGTGACGTTCATAGGGTTGTAGTCCCTAGGCGTCTTTTTATTTCCTTTTATTTTAATTATTATCTTCTTTCTTTCTCTCTTTCTTTTCTTCTCTCCCTGAAAAAAAAAAAAACTCTCTAACACTTTGGGCTGAGGCGCCATCTTGTATCATTTGCGGGCAAAATGTAGGTGCCACTTTTGTCTTCGAACGAACTTCGTTGAAATTTCTTTCGAAGAGGGGCAGCTGTTGACACATAATTTTGCCCCGTCGCGATAAATCGAGGCTCGAATAGTAAATAGGCCAAGTCAGTGCAAAGGAGAGATTTAAAAAAAAATTAATTAAAATAAATAAAGTAAATATATCGGGCCAGTTCAACTTGGCCGATCAGCCCTAGCCCGACCTTTAATTTTCGCTTGGGCCCAGCCCTTTCTATTTGTTTCTCTTTCGATTGGGCCCCTCATTTTTCCTCTCTCTTCAGCCCACCTTAGCATCCTTCCCCCTTCTTTTTATTTTCTGGCCCAACATTCCATTGTCTTCAGCCCAGCCCAGCTGATCAACCCCTTACTCTCTCCCTCACGCACATTGGTACCAGTCAGAACGGACAAAAGAAGGGGGGACCACGGAAACGCAGGTACAAGGACGAGCGTCTCGCACGGCAGGCGCAAAACGCTACAGCAGGCGACGGCGTCGCGCGTCGACGCACAGGGCAGAGGGGCAGCCGTGGTCCCCAAAGAGAGCAGGTGATCCTCGTCTCTCTCGGGATAAAAGGGAGAAGAAAGCAAAAAGAAAAGAGAACCGGAGAGTGTTGGGGCGAGACCGAGACAAAGAAACAGGGAAGGGGGTCTAAGAAGAGAGTGTTTCGGTTCCTCTCTCGGTGAGGATCGCCGGAAAATCTCTTCCCCCCCTCCCCACGGGCCAGTCACCGTCGCCAGACATCCATCATTGCCGGTCCGTCGTGAACCAGGGGAGGTCTTTTTTGTGGAACCGAGGGTGAGAAACCGAGAGAGAGTTTGGGAGTAAATCGGAAAAGGGGTAGCTTTCCGCGTTCACTTGTCGTTTTTCTGAGTTGCCGTCGGCCCTCGTTGAGTCTCCGACAGCCGTGCTTCATCCCGATCAGCCCCGAACCAGGTGGGCTTTCATTCTTATTTTCCTCTGTTTTCGTCCCCATTCCCCTGCCTCTCGGGTGCCGGGCACACCGAGCTTACTCGGTGGTCGTCCGGCCCCGTCGACCGAGGCAAACACTTTGTTGACACCCAGTGATGATGGTGTAGATGTTATATGTCGAAAACCAACCACGAACCTCGTCAAAAGCAAGTTTGTTAGGTCTTTTCTCGTCTGTACCATACCTGTTTGGTCAAATGCCTGAACCGAACTATTTAAGCTTTGTGATGTTGAACCTGGTTGTGCATTTTTTGGCGTCTCGGTGTAAGCTGAGTTGAACCTGTGTACGTATAGGGTCGTTTTGAGCTGCATATATCACCTCGGAGCCAAAAGTCACTTTAGATCTCGGTTTTGAATCCCCATTTTGCACTCGCCTACCACTTGTTCGACGAAATGCCTAAGTAGAAGTCCCGATGTTTTCTTTTAGAATCAGCGCCTTTCCTTGCTTCTGTATTCTCATACATGTTAAGCCGATACTGACGTCATGATTTCTTCCTATTTTCTGGCATGAAAATCGCATTTCCGGGTCGGCCATGGTTGAATGAGTTGTCGGAGGTGCTGCAACCCCCCTTCGGAGCGATGCTTGCGGTTGGAAACCACAGCCATTAGCCCGTTATCTCTATTTCATGTGTGTTCGTGCTTGTTAGATTGGTCTTGAAGTCTGTTGTTGGGGTCGGGAGTTTGAGCGCCGGAAAATCGAGTTTTTACTCGTAGATCTCTTTTCCGCGACTGGAGTTCGACGACGGCTCGCTAGCCGCGTCGGCCGTCAGTGAAGGTGGAGCTGGTGGTGGTCGTCGGTGTCACCGGCATGGGTCGAGCCGTCGAGTGGCGATGGCGCGCCTCCGGCGATGGGGTGATGAGGGGCTCTCGGTGAAGAACAGGAGGAGGTGTTCCTGTTCTGGGCAGAAAGCACGTAGGGGATGAAGAAGAAACAAAAAAAAGAAAAAGAAAAAGAAAAAGAAACAAACAAAAAAGAAAAAGAAAAACAAAAAGAGAGAAAGAAAAACAAAAAAAGTGTATAAAAGAGGTTCGGGCGGGTCAAAAACCCGGGTCGGGTAGTCGGGTCGGATCGGGTCAGGGGACCCGGTCCGGAATCTTTATTTTATTAATAAAAATTTTCAAAAATTTAAAAATTCAAAAAAAAAATTTAAAATATTAAAAAATTCAAAAAATATTAAAAAAATTTAAAAATTCCAAAAAACTCGAAAATGTTTAAAAATCCCAAAATATAAATTAAATAAAAATATTTAAAAATTCGGAAAATTCAAAAAAATATTAAAAAATTCAAAAAATTCAAAAATATTTAAAAATTCCAAAAAAATTAAAAAATTCAGAAAAATTCGGAAAAACTCCAAAAAAATCAGAAAATTAGGAAATGTTTAGAAATTAGTCTTGAGCTTAATTTCACTAGAGTTTAGGTTTTAAAAAAAATGAAATGAGAAAAACCCTCTAAAAATTTTCCAAAATTCGGATAAGCCATTAGGGCTTTACTTTACGGTTTTGTTTATTGCCTTTCTCTTTCTAGAGACGATGCTAGGTCGTTGGTTGTTTATTTTCTTCGTGATTATTTGGTTACGCATCTTTAATTTATTGATTGTTATTTTCTGTTCTTTAGAACGGTTAGGTGGAAAATTAACTTTTTTCGATAGGCTGCCCGGTACGTTAGTTTGCAAACATTCAAGTTTAGGTACCGAAATGGCACTAGTTAAATTGCTAGTGTAATCAAGTCCCCGAATTTTGGAATCTCTGGTTTTCTCACGTATCGAGATGACACTCCCGCGTCTCGATCAGGGTTTTTAGCCAACCCTTAATCATGGTTAGTGGCGGCTCCATTCAAATGCGTAAATTAAAAAAAAATTCTCGTCGCGCGAGGTATGGGGTTTGGGAGAACCTCGGTCTTTGGATCAATGAACCATTTGGTTTGTCCTTTAAACAAATCAATCGTTGTTCGTATCCATCGACAAATACCTCTTGGCTCAAACCTAAACCCGATCACTCGATCGGTTCGGGAAGGTCGCGACATAGTCGTGCGAATTTAATTCCCCTATTAGCCTTTCCTTATTGGTTAGCATTCCCAGGAGTGATCAGTTCCGGGCGAGAATTTACTGCGAGCACATTTCATAAAATCCAGTATTTCATAATTCCCAAATGGACTAATTTTTCAGGATGTCACATCCTTTGTTGTAGATATTTTGGCAGGAGGATGAAAACTTTCTTGAGTCGGAACACGCTTCACATCGGGAAAAATGTTGATTTCATCATCTTGAAAATCTGCATATTCACGAGGATCAAAAGAATGATTGGATTCCGTCGCGATATTCTTACCTTTGCCAGTTGGCACTCGACTTCCACTTGCCATTTTTCGAGTGTATTGAGAGAATTGAGCGGATTAATTGAGAGAATTAAGAAAGAATTGCGTGGATTGAGAAAATTGAGAGAATTTAAGAGAATTGGAGAGAATTTCGAGTATTGAGAAAATTTAAGACTTGAGAGAAGAGAATTTGAGAGAATTGTGAGTATTGAGAGAATTTGAGAGAATTTATAAGAAAAATTGAGAAGAAAATTTAGAATTTAAAAAAAAAGAGAAGATAACCGTTGCAATTTTGCAACGGTTATCTTTTTTTTTTTTTACTTTTTGCCCGTTTGGGGGCGTCGGCCGTTGCAATTTTGCCCGTTTGGCAACGGGTCGCAAGCCTGCTGCAGGGGCAATTTTTTTTTTTTAAATTTGCCCGTTGCAGTTTGTAAAGGTGGCTGGCCTCAGGCGAGGCCGCCCTCGCCTAGGCTGGGCAAGGCCGGCGTCAGGCAAGGGCTCGACCTCACCGGCGTTGGGCGAGGCCGACCTCGCCTGCAACTAGCGAGGCCGGCCTCGCCCGACGCCAGCGAGGTCGAGCCTCGCCAGATCTGGCGAGGGTTCGACCTCGCCGGCGTCGGGCGAGGCCGACCTCGCCAGTTGCAGGCGAGGTCGGGCCTCACCGGCGTCAGGAGAGGCCGGCCTCGCCGGCGTCAGGCGAGGCCGGCCTCGCCCGGGCCTCGCCTGCAACTGGCAAGGCCGGCCTCGCCAGATCTGGCGAGGCTCGACCTCGCCGGCGTCGGGGGAGGCCGGCCTCGCCAGTTGCCAGCGAGGTCAAGTCCTCGTCGGTCTGCTGCACAGCTGCAGCTTTTTTTTTTTGTGGAACTAGGCTCAGAACCGGCTGTTCCGGGCCGGTTCCAAATTTTCTGGAACCGGAACCGGGTCCGTAGGCCACGGGCCGGTTCCTGTTTCGAACCACGAGCCCGGTCAACGGGCCGGGCCCGAGTTTGACCGGGCCGATTCCGGTCCAGTTCCGGGCCAAAACCGGCTCGTGGCCACCACTATGCTGAAGGTTTTCACCAAGAACTATGAGCAGGGTAGCCGATGACTGTTGGGTGGTCTTGGGCCTCTTTCACCCTAAAAGCTAGCTCAAATGGTGAGATTTTCCCTCACACCAACTCTTTCCATAACCGATGTAGGATAACCTTAACAATTTCCCCCTCACACATCAGGCTTGGGTCGCCCGCTCCCGCGTGACTGTCAGGACGAGGCTTGTCGATAACCTGAGCTCTTATACCAATGTTGGGTGGTCTTGGACCTCTCTCACCCTAAAAGTTAGCTTAAAAGGTGATACTTTCTCTCACACTTATAAACTGACTACCAACCCCATCCACAATCGATGTGGGATAACCTCAACAATGGCTTTCACCAATAATTTTCTGCGAGTCATGGCAGTTGAAGGCTTTAATATTTTGCCGTGTTCTAAGCAGCCAAAGGCTTTCGCTTTGAGAACACTGATGATATGGACCTAGTCGGTTGGTGGCTTTTGCTCCAAGATTGCGGTCCGGTAGCCGAAGGCTTTTGTTAGAAAAACATTTATGGTACAGGTTAGGGCAGCCGTTGTCTTTCGCTCCAAGACCTCATTCCATCGACCAAGGCTTTCGATCGAGAATATTAACGATACGCCTCAGGGTGGCTGAAGGGTTTTGCTTCTGGATCGTGCCAAAAGGTGGCCAAAGGCTTTCACCAAGTACTATCGTCTCCAAGGTGGCTGAAGGCTTTCATCGATGGAGAGATTCTTGGTTTCATGAGGTTCCTACAATTGGTAAGTTCCTACGAGTACTCATGATAATAAACATATAATATGAGAATGCTAACTAGCACAGACTTATCTGAGTCGGCCCTGGTGATCAGCCACAGCAGCACCGGTATTGTATGTAAGTTGACGATGGTCGATGGGGCTGTTCGACGTCGTTGCACGTCTACCTTACAAGCATTGCTCGCTAGTGCGCATGGAGTGACAAACAAAATTTCCCGTTTCTTTCTCTCTCCCTTTTCTCTGGTAAAGTGCTTGTTGCAGAAGTATAATATGTATGACTTGCAGATGATTCGAACTTAATTGAATTCCGGTGCATGAAATAGACTTGGAGTCTTGTGGGTTTTAGTCCACCCTCGCAGCTTTGCAATCGGCTTGTCCAGCATCATGCATTTTTCTAATGAGGTAGATTCTTTGACGACAAATTTGAGTAAGCTAATTAAGGGGAGGGTGACAGTTGAGCTTTTTAAAGTGATCCAAAAGGATCTAATCAAAGCTCATTGAAAGTTTGTTTGTGACATTGCACATTGAACAAAAATCGAGGCACCTAATTACGCCAATAGAAAGTTTATGAATGATATTGCACGTAGAATAAGAATTTAGGGACTGCTAGTATCATTATTATTTTGAAAAAATCATGCCGCCAGTGGGTAACATCATCGCACTGCCACAATAAACGATATCAATATGGTCCAACTATGGCTTGTCACTACTTCCTTGCTAACCCAATTTTTTTTCAGCTTTGTCTTGTTTTGATAACGAAAAACTAGAATCATTCTTGATATGGTTCACAGCATGTGGAAAAGTAAAAATTTGCCTAAGGAGATTTGGGGTGAAGCTATTATGTGTGCAATCTATCTACAATATATGTCCCACATATGGACTCGAAGGCGTGGCTCCACAAGAGGCATGGAGCGGGAGCACACCAAGTATTTCTCACTTGAGAATTTTCAAGAGCATTGCCTATGCTCATGTCCCGAACTAGAAAAGATCGAAGTTAGAAGACACAAGCAGAAAGCTCATTTTTATTGGGTATGATTTTTCATCCAAACCTGATAGATTATTTGATTCTAACACTTTGAAAGTGTATATCAACAGAGATGTCAAATTTGATGAAGAAAGCACATGTGAAGAAAATCCAAAAGATGAAGAGAATGCTCATGGTGATTCTTCCCAAGCTTATAGATTATTTGATCCTACACCAGTCAATATACTGATGGGATGCAGAACCAAGCTTTTGAGCTTGATAATGGTATCGATGTTGATTTAATGTACTATAAAAGCTTGATTGGAAGTTTGAGATATTTAACATGCACAAAACCGGATATCATATACAATGTTGGAATTGTGAGTCAGTTATGGAGAAACCGTAGTCATCTTATCTTAAATCTACAAAGAGGATACTTCGCTACATCAAACGTACTGTTACTGTCACACCTCGGACCCCATCGAGCCCGCGACAAGCCTCCGTGGTCGTATTTCGAATGCGACGTCCCAGGACTCGTCGCCAACCCACGCGAACATCAAAACATAAAATGCAAGCGGAAACGATTAAAACCACCCAGACAAGATTAAAGACCAAGAATAGTAGAAGAACACTTGAACAAATCAACCACATACTTCATTCAACAGCACGTACTTACAAAATCCAACCTTACATACAAAGGCCACTAGAGTTAGAACCACCATCATCAAAAAAGGGCAAGTGATCGGGTAGGCTTGCCTAGCTATACAAAAAGGGTTCACTAACTCCATAGGCTCCTCTTCGAGGTCTTGCTCCATCGGCTCTTCCTCGGGATCTCAGAACGCTATGACAGACCATTCATGTTCGAAGTCGGGGATCTGAAATGGTTATATAATAACCATGAGAACGAGTCTCAATAAGCAACACCCTAAACCCCGCCTAGGCCAATGCGTACCCAGACAAGTCTTACATGTAATCTAATAAGTAACGTACAAAATTCACATCCACGCACTTACCTCGCCTCAATCCACACGTCATCTCTACACGTTAGTTAATTCACAATAATGCAATAATAGCTCACAATCATAACACAACCACTCGAGCGCTACATACACACACATTCACTCAATTCAACCAAGCACAATTCACATGCGTGTCCAGCCAACCTTCCACGACCCGTGTCAACACGCCTCAAGACAGCCCTCCGATCAATCCCGGCTCTGTTCCTCACTGGACATTTCACACTTTCTCACGACCCGCGTAAATACGCCTCAGGTCAGCCCTTCGATCAATCTGAGCTCCGTCCCGCATAACTACACCTCAGGACATTTCTTTCTTTCCCATGACCCGCGTAAACACGCCTCAGGTCTAATTTTGCTTTCATGGACCACCGTCAACATGTCTCAAGTCCGTTCTCATAGGCGCACCAGCCACACAATTCAATCAATTTCTAATGACCGTCGTCAACACGTCCCAGGTCTAACTTTCCTTTCACGAACCACCATCAACACGTCTCAAGTCCGTTCTCACAAGCACACAAGCCACACAATTCAATCAATTTCCAATGACCGCCGTCAACACATCCTAGGTCTAACTTTCCTTTCACGGACCACCGTCAACACGTCTCAAGTCCGTTCTCACAAGCACACAAGCCACACAATTCAATCAATTTCCAATGACCGCCGTCAACACGTCTCAGGTCTAACTTTCCTTTTCACGGACCACCGTCAACACGTCTCAAGTTCGTTCTCACAAGCACACAAGCCACACAATTCAATCAATTTCCAATGACCGCCATCAACACGTCCCAGGTCTAACTTTCCTTTTCACGGACAACCGTCAACATGTATCAAGTCCGTTAACTTTAATTTTACGAACCACCGTCAGCACGTCTCAAGTCCGTTCTTGCATTCAATCCACCACAATTTCCACAAAAATGCATCATACTAAATCGAGCGCACAAAGGCCTCGATAGGCCATCGAACCTGGCCCCCAACACAGCACGTCCAATGCAATTTAGGCATAAAATCACACATGGAGAAAAATTACAAGTCAAACCGCTACTCAAATACACTCACTCAAACAACGAGCAACCAATGCAAATTGCCACTAATCGAACATTAATCACACACGAACTATCACACATTCAAGCCCCACTTCGAGCACCAATCGATCCCACAAATCATCACACAAAACGGCCCTTGAACCGCCACAATTTAGCCCACGTTTGCACCGTAAATCAGCCACCACACTCAGCCATAAACAGCCACATTCAGCCACAAAGAATAAGGGAAAACCGAATACACAGATTAGGAGCAATTATGGGCCAGCGCACAGTTCTGGAATCCCTTTTAAAATAAATAGTAATTCAACTTCAAAAATTATGAAATTTGGATATGTTGTATAAAACATCTTGATAAACATTTTTCGTACAGAACTTGAAACCCAGTTCTAACTTTAAACACCTCTTTTTGTCACTTGAAATCAAACGAAATTCAACCCGTCCGGTCAAGCCGCCTGGCCATCAAAATGCATCTCATCCAGTACCCAAATCACTTTGGAAAGCCTTGAGATTTTTATATGTCATAGCCACAAATGTCCCCAATACGTTTTGTGAAGGAAGTATTTTGAAAATAGATCTGAAAGAATTTATAAAAATCTCATCCAGACTCGAAGGTCGGATGAATAGTGAATCGGGCAGTTTTGTGATGGTCTGAAAACCGACTTCCGAATGACCCCAAACAACTTCCAAAAATTCTGAAATTAAAGTATGTTATACTTAAAGATGTTGGGAACAAATTCCATGAAGAATACTTCCTCAGATTCGGCCCACAATGATCACCAAAAAAATAAAAAAGAGCAGAGGTACAGTAACAACCAGAAATCCAAGAATCATTAAAGTTGCACCATTAATCAAATCAAGCTTATACAACCAATAAACCAACTATCTACGGCCCTAATCCACCCCTAAACATGTCCATTAGTACTCCTTAGCCTAGTCAAGAGTTAGGAAGTCACTTACTTGGAAAAACCCAAGAAAATCGAGCAGGAAATGAAAGAAATGATGGTGTAGTGAGCAGCGGTGGTCTCCGGCGGTGAGTAGCGGTTTCCGGTGACCTAGACGGCGGCTACTGGTCGGAACAAGGCTGAACAAGGGGCTGGTCTGGTGGGATGAAATGGAGAAGCCGAAGAAGAAGCAAAACCAGAAATAGAAGTGAAGAAAAAAGAAGCAGAAGACACGAAGCCAAGAAGGAAAATAAGAAAAGAAGAAAAAGAGAGAGAGAAGTTGGTGGGGAGTCAGTAGTGACGTGGGGGCAGCAGGGAAAGAGGAGGAGAGAGAGAGGGGGGAGAGAGAGAGTACACACTAGGCACCTAACACACTCAACTGTGATCCAAGGGCCACAAATTCACCTTGTTGGCCAAGCTAGCATCCAAGGGTCCACATTAAATCTCATAACCCAAATAAAGAAAAGGCTAAAATGCATAGACTTAAATAAAGAGGGAGGTGTACTGGTCTAAATCCGCACCCAGTCCAAATTTTATTTTTCAACAAACCCGGGCAATCTCGAGGCTGACTACATTAATATCGACACCGTCCAATTAAATTCGTCCCGGAACTCCAAGAAATTCGACACCAAAGTTTGGGCTCTAAATAACGGCCAAATTCGATAGAGTACGATTCTAGCGAAATCTCAATTTTAAAAATAATATCCGAGAGTGATCAGTTCCCGGGCGAGATTTTACTATAAGCACACTGACAAATTGTACGTTTTATAAATCCCAAAAATGGGTTGAAATTCGGAATGTCACAACTTTTCTCCCCTTACATAAATTTCGTTCTCGAAATTTACAATCCAACCCAACTATTCAAACAAATGGGGGTATTGGTGTTGTATCAACTCTTCGCTTTTCATGTCGCACTTTCGGTTCTATGGTGCTCTCAAATCACCTTGACCGTTTCGACTGACTGCTGAGCCAACTCGAGACCTGTGATACTCTTCTTACCCACTTCATCCCAACAAACCGGCATTCTACAAGCTTTGCCATACAACGCTTCAAACAGTGCCATCTGATACTCTGCTGATAACTATTGTTATAGGCAAACTCAACCAAAGGCAATTGTTGTTCCCAACTGCCCCTAAAATCCAATACATATGCTCGCAGTATATCTTCTAAAGTCTGAATCATCCTCTCAGACTGGCCATCCGTTTACAAATGATAAGTCATGCTAAACTGTAACTTTGTTCCTAATGCCGTGCGAAGACTTTTTCAAAAAGTGACAGTAAACTTGGGATCACGGTCCGAGGTGATCGTCACTGACACTCCATGTAGACGAACTATCTGTTGCACGTATATCTCAGCATACATTTCCAAGGCGAAGTCCTTTCGCACTAGCAGAAAATGTGCTGACTTTGTCAGTTGGTCGACTATCACCAAAATCGAATCATGACCCCTTTGACTTCTCAGTAAACTCATAATAAAGTCCATCGTGATGTGTTTCTATTTCCACTCGGGAATTTTCAATGGCTGCAACATTCCACCCGGCTTGCAATGTTGCGCCTTCACTTGCTAACATGTTAAACACTTGGCACGTACTTGGCTACATCCACTTTTATGTCGTTCCACCAATAATGTTGTCGCAAGTTCTGATATATTTTCGTACTATCCAGGTGAATGCTATAATTGCTATGATGAGCTTCTGTCAAAATTTCCTCTTTTAGTTCCGCATCATCGGGGCACACACAACCGTCCATGGAACTTCAAAATCCCATCCTTGGATACCTAAAAGTCCGATTTCCTTTTTGTGATTTCCAATTCCAGAATCTTCTGGATCTCTAGGTCCGTCGACTGTAAAGCTTTAATCTTAGTTTGGATCTTCGGTTCAATCCTCAATGCGGCAAGTGGACTTGAAACATGGCTCACTTCAAACTTAAATTTTGAATTCCGAACTCCCTCCAACAAAGTCCATTCCTTAACCATCATATGCGAGATGCTCGACTTCCGACTCAGTGCATCCGCTACCTTATTAGCCTTTCTAGGGTGATACATATTCTCGCAATCATGGTCCTTAAGGATTTCCATCCAATGACGTTGTCTCATGTTCAATTCCTTATGGGAGAACAAATACCTTAAACTTTGATAGTCCGTATAAATCTGAAATTTCTCCCCACACAGGTAGTGTCTCCAAATCTTAAGAGCGAAAATAATCGCGGCCAACTCCAAGTCATGCGTTGGATAATTCTGCTCATGTGACCTCAATTGTCGTGATGCGTATGCCACTATACTTCCATGTTGCATTAGCACGCATCCCAATCCTCTTAACGACGTGTCAATCTCATATCCTCCCGAACCTAATGGGATCGTCAACACTGGCGCGGTCATCAACCTCAATTTTAATTCTTAAAAGCTCCTCTCGCACTTATCCATCCAGTCAAACCTCGTCTCCTTCTTTAATAACCGCGTCAACAGCGTCGTTAATGCCGAAAACCTTTCCACGAAGCGTCTATAATAACTTGCCAGGCCCAAGAAGCTCCGAATCTCGGTTACTATTGTCGGCCTCAGCCAATTTGTGACGGCTTCAATCTTTGTCGGGTCCACCGCAATTCCTTCTCCCGATATCACATGTCCTAAGAAAGCCACTCGATGAAGCCAGAATTCGCACTTACTGTACTTAGCGTAGAGTACATATTCCCTCAAGGTACCGTAGAACCTTTTCCAAATGTACTTCATGTTCGGCGGAACTCTTCGAATACACCTGAATATCGTCCATGAACACGATCACAAATTGATCTAGAAATTCCTTGAATACCCAATTCATTAAATCCATAAAGGCTGCAGGGGCGTTCGTCAGTCCAAACGGCATCACCGTGAACTCGTAGTGTCCATACCTCGTCCTAAATGCCAACTTCGGCACGTCCTCCTTCTTGATCCTCAATTGGTGATAACCAGTCCTCAAATCGATCTTAGAAAACACTGACGCCCTATGTAACTGATCAAACAGGTCATCAATCCTTGGCAACTGGTACTTATTCTTAATGGTCACCTGGTTCAATTGTCTGTAGTCAATGCACAACCTTAATAATCCGTCCTTTTTCCTTATGAACAACACTGGCGCTTCCCATGGAGATGCACTCGGGCGGATAAAACCCTTATCCAACAACTCTTGCATTTGAACATTTAATTCCTTCAACTCTGATAGTGACATCCTATAAGATGCTTTCGAGATTGGTTCCGTCCCTGGGGCTAACTCGATCACGAACTCCACTTCTCTATTAGTTGGCAGTCCCGGCAATCCCTGGAGAAAGACATCGGGAAGATTACACACCTTGACTATGTCCTTTAGTCTTGGTTCCTCAACCAACTAGTCAGCCACTAATAATTATCTTTCTATACCTCAAAGACAAAGCTCAATCTATCCAATTTTAATCCAACAGTCTCCTAAAAACAAATCACATCGGTTCTTTACAAAATCTGAAATTTCCAAGCAACACTTATCCTTCCAAACCCATCCAAGAATATTATCAGTAATCCATAAATCCTTAAATCGATTGCGCCTATTCACCATAAAATTGATTATAAGTCTTACATGACCACTCAAGCGATAACTTCAAAATCATCTCCTATTGCACCCAATATCATCTCATAACACATCCAGACTTTCAAGGCACATCCTCCAGTTCTTTCTCAGCCACAACATACACTTTTCCTTACATCCTTAGCCGATTCCGATTAATCTGTGGGGTAGCTCTCGCTTAATGTCTTACCTGCGATCGCTGCGATTACATCAGTGGTCTAACATGTCGGTTAGGCAATTTTTCACTTGATGACCTTACTGGCCACCTCCAAAGCACGCTCCAAGTCCATCTAGGCAAGAGCCATTCCCATGCCTCCTTCCACAAGACCGACATGCAGAGTTGGACCAAAGGTTCGGCTTTCCAAAGTTCTTACTTATTGAAGGGACAAGTCTCCTATTCTCTGCCATAGGCCTCTTTCTAAAGTTCCTAGTATCCCTAGCCAGCGTGTACTGCGATCCAGAAGCGGCAGCTCCTTTCACTGATATCCATTTCAACCATTAAACCCTCTCATACAGCTCATTGTAATCCCTTAAGACTCAAAAGTACTAACTGACTGCGGAGTTCCAGTTTCAATCCATCCCGGAACCTCCTTGTCCTACCCACATGGTCCTTGGCCATCCTAGGTGCGTACTTAGACAACATTACAAACTTGACCTCATACTAATCTACTGACATCCGATTTTAGCGAAGTCAAAGAAACTCTGTCTTTTTTTGTTCTCGCACACTCTTCAAAAAATACTTCCCATTGAAAGCCTCAACCAAAGCACCCCAATAGATCAAAGCCTTTTTCCAACTCTTATACCCAAAGTGATGTAGCCTCGGGGTCACTTTTCCCATCAAACTTTAGAGGTTTCAATTTCAAAAATTGCTCAACTAGTTATTGCATTTGTCTAACTGCATTAACTTGCCCTTGATCTTGATTCCCATCATTCCCATTAAAATTTCAACTTCCTCGCGTGCCCTCGGAATTCTATCCACTCTGAGATCCTCTGCAACTCCAGCTTGCGGACCTACATGACCTCGACCTCGACCTCGACCTCGGCTACTCATACTCACAGAGTTCACACCACTCACTTACATGCTATAATTCTCCTCGAAAATTAAAGACCTAAGCCAACTATACCAGTTTAAAGCCCTAGGTAGTGAATCACCACAATTCACTTAGCAGATAGTCAATCACAAACAACACCCAATCACAACCAATAGGGTTCGTGAACTTACCTCAAGTCCTGACGCACCTGCATTTCACACGTTATTGCATAAAATCACTCAGTAATCACAATCAAATAGTTTGGGATACGCATGGCACACAAGTCTCCTTAATTGTCTACCCCAAAGTTATCGCTCCTTATCACTCCAAGCTTCGACCATCTTAGATCGAGCTGACCTTACTCTGATACCAAATCAACGGGGATGTCACGCCCCGGACCCCACCAAGCCTGCGACATGCCTCCGTGGTTGTATTTCGAATGTGACGTCCCAGGACTCGTCGCTAACCCACACGAACATCAAAACATAAAGTGCAAACGAAAACAATTAAAACCACCCAGACAAGATTAAAAACCAAGGGTAATAGGAGAACACTTGAACAAATCAACCACATACTTCATTCAACGGTACGTACTTACAAAATCCAACCTTACATACAAAGGCCACTAGAGTTAGAACCACCATCATAAAAAAGGAGCAAGTGGTCGGATAGGTTAGCCTAGCTATACAAAAAGGATCCACTAACTCCATGGGCTCCTCTTCGGGGTCTTGCTCCATCGGCTCCTCCTTGGGATCCCAAAACACTGTGACGGACCATTCATGGTCGGGGTCGGGGATCTGAAATAGTTATATAATAACCATGAGAACGAGTCTCAATAAGTAACACCCTAAACCCCACCTAGGCCAATGCGTACCCAGACAAGTCTTACATGCAATCTAACAAGTAACGTACAAAATTCACATCCACGCACTTACCTCGCCTCAATCCACACGTCACCTCTACACGTTAGTTAATTCACAATAATGCAATAATAGCTCACGATCATAACACAACCACTCGAGCGCTATATGCACGCACATTCACCCAATTCAATCAAGCACAATTCGCATGCGTGTCCAGCCAACTTTCCACGATCTGCGTCAACACACCTCAAACTAGCCCTCCGATCAATCCAGGCTCTGTCCCTCACTGGACATTTCACACTTTCTCACGACCCACGTAAATACGCCTTAGGTCAGCTCTCCGATCAATCCAGGCTCTGTCTCTCACTGGACATTTCACACTTTCTCACGACCCGCGTAAATACGCCTTAGGTCAGCCCTCCGATCAATCTGGGCTCCGTCCCGCATAACCATGCCTCAGGACATTTCTTTCTTTCCCATGACCCGCGTAAAAAAGCCTCAAGTCTAATTTTCCTTTCACGGACCACGGTCAACACGTCTCAAGTCCGTTCTCATAGGCACACCAGCCACACAATTCAATCAATTTCCAATGACCACCGTCAACACGTTCCAGATCTAACTTTCCTTTCACGGACCACCGTCAACACGTCTCAAGTCCGTTCTCACAAGCACACAAGCCACACAATTCAATCAATTTCCAATGACCGCAGTCAACACGTCCCAAGTCTAACTTTCCTTTCATGAACCACCGTCAACACGTCTCAAATCCGTTCTCACAAGCACACAAGTCACACAATTCAATCAATTTCCAATGACCGCCGTCAACACGTCCCAGGTCTAACTTTCCTTTTCACAGACCACCGTCAATACGTCTCAAGTCCGTTAACTTTCATTCTACGGACCACCGTCAGCACGTTTCAAGTCCGTTCTTACATCCAATCCACCACAATTTCCATAAAAATGCACCATACTAAATCGAGCGCACAAAGGCCTCGATAGGCCATTGAACCTGGCCCCCAGCACAGCACGTCCAACGCAATTTAAGCATAAAATCACACATGGAGAAAAATCACAAGTCAAACTGCCACTCAAACACACTCACTTCAACAACGAGCAACCAATGCAAATTGCCACTAATCGAACATTAATTCACACACGAACTATCACACATTCAAGCCCCACTTCGAGCACCAATCGGTCCCACAAATCATCACACAAAATGGCCCTTGAACAGCCACAATTTAGCCCATGTTTGCACCATAAATCAGCCACCACACTCAGCCATAAATAGCCACATGCAGCTACAAAGAACAAGGGAAAACCGAATACAAAGATTCGGAGCAATTATGGGCCAGCGTACAGTTCTGGAATCCCTTTTAAAATAAATAGTAATTCAACTCCAAAAATTATGAAATTTGGATATGTTGTATAAAACATCTTGATAAACATTTTTCGTGAAGAACACGAAACCCAGTTCCAACTTTAAACATCTCTTTTTGTCACTTGAAATCAGACGAAATTCAACCCATCCGGTCAGGCCGCCTGACCATCAAAATGCATCTCATCCAGTACCCAAATCATTTTGGAAAGCCTTGAGATTTTTATATGTCATAGCCACAAATGTCCCCAACAAGTTTTGTGAAGGAAGTATTTTGAAAATAGGTCTGAAAAAATTTATAAAAATTCGAACAGACCCGAAGGTCGGATGAATAGTAAATCGGGCAGTTTTGTGACAGTCTGAAAACCGATTTTCGAATGACCCCAAACAACTTCCAAAAATTCTGAATTTAATGTATGTTATACTTAAAGATGTTGAGAACAAATTCCATGAAGAATACTTCCTTAGATTCGGCCCACAATGATACCAAAAAAATAACAAAGAACTGAGGTACAATAACAACCAAAAATTCGAGAATCATTAAACTTGCACCATTAAGCAAATCAAGCTTATACAACCACTAAACCAACTATCTACGGCCCTAATCCACCCCTAAACATGTCCATTAATACCCCTTAGTCTAGTCAAGAGTTAGGAAGCCACTTACTTGGAAAAACCCAAGAAAACCGAGCAAGAAATGAAAGAAATGATGGTGCAGTGAGCAGCGGCGGTCTCCGGCGGTGAACGGCGGTTTCCGGTGACCTAGACAGCGGCTGCCGGTCGAAACAAGGCTGAACAAGGGGCTGGTCTGGCGGGATGAAATGGAGAAGCCGAAGAAGAAGCAGAACTAGAAACATAAGCGAAGAAGAAAGAAGCAGAAGACATGAAGACAAGAAGGAAAAGAAGAAAAGAAGAAAAAGAGAGAGAGAGGAGTTGGTGGGGGAGTCAGCAGCAACGTGGGGGCAGCGGGGAAAGAGGAGGAGAGAGAGAGAGAGAGAGAGAGAGAGAGAGAGAGAGAGTACACACTAGGCACTTAACACACTCAAGTGTGATCCAAGGGCCACAAATTCACCTTGTTGGGCAAGCTAGCATCCAAAGGTCCACAATAAATCTCACAACCCAAATAAGGAAAAGGCTAAAATGCATAGACTTAAATAAAGAGGGAGGTGTACTGGTCTAAATCCGCACCCGGTCCAAATTTCATTTTCCGACAAACCCAGGCAATCTTGAGGCTGGCCACATTAATATCGACATCGTCCATTTAAATTCGTCCCGGAACTCCGTGAAATTCGACATCAAAATTTGGACTCTAAATAATGGTCAAATTCGATAGAGTACGATTCTAGCGAAATCTCAATTTTAAAAATAATATCCGAGAGTGATCAGTTCCCGGGCGAGAATTTAGTATAAGTACACTGACGAATTACACGTTTTATAAATCTCAAAAATAGATCGAAATTCGAAATGTCACAGTTACTCATGGCTTACACAACTATCAGTCTCAATTTTGTCAGCTTAGAGCCTATTCAGACAGCGATTATACTGGAGGTATTGCTTATCAAAAGAGCACTCAAGCTTCGTATTTTTCTTGTGTGACACTGCTTCCACGTGGTTATTAAAGAAGCAACCTAGTGTTACTCTTTTGACATGTGAAGCTAAATATGTTGTAGCATCTTCATGTGTTTGTCTTGCAATATGTTTGAGAAGACTACTTAAAGAAATTCTTATGGACCAGAAGAAAGCAATAGAGATTTTTGTCGATAAAGTTTATACTACTATTTTGGCGAAAAATCTAGCTTTTTATGAATGAAGCAAACATATCGATGTTCAATATCACCATATTCGAGAACAAGTGAGAGAAAATGAAATTGAAGTGTCACATGTGAAGACGGGAGATCAAGTAGAAGATATTTTTACTAAAGTTATGAAGACAAATGCTTTTTGGAAGTTCAAGAGTCTACTTGGAATGATCAATGAAAGAAAATTTGGTTTAAGGGGGAGTGTTAGCATTTAGACCAAATTGATAAATGTTGTTGTTCAACTGAAGAGGTTACCGACTCATTAAACGAGTGGTGGATCAGCTAACTGGTTGTCAATTTAGAAGAGACGATTGTTCAGTATATGAGTTAAATAAAGTCTTAATTATAGTGTTGTTTTCAAGAGTCTGTTTGGGTTTTTATGGCAAATCAATGTTTTGTAAATTTCGAGGAATCTATGTTCTTGAAATGGTAGATACGTTTATGAGTCATTTAAGAATAAGGGTCATGTAACAAGTCTATAAATTGGCAAGTCTTGTAATCGTATCTGATAAGGTGAAATAAGGTGAATTAAATAAATAAAAAAGCCTATACGTCTCCTTCTCTTCCTTGAGTTGTGTGAGTTGTGAGTGATTTGCCTTCAAATTATCCCAACACCAAAGGCTTTCACCAAGAACTATGAGCAAGGTAGCCGAGGGCTTTCAGCAATAATTTTCTGCAAGTCAGGGCAATTGAAGGCTTTAACTCCTTCACCGTGTTCTAAGCAGCCAACGGCTTTCGTTTTGAGAACACTCATGATACATTCTCGGGCGGCCGTTGGCTTTCGCTCCCAGACAGTGTTCCAATGGCCTACTAGCTTTCGCAAGAGAACACTGATGATATGGACCTAATCGGTTGGTGGCTTTTGCTCTAGGACTACGGTCCGGTAGCCAAAGGCTTTTGTTAGAAAAACTTTTATGATACAGGTTAGGGCAGCAGCTGGCTTTCACTCCAAGACCGCATTCCAGTAACCTTAAGCCCTTTTTCATCCAGGAGCTACACAGTCATGATCTCTATTATCGGACCACCAAGGTTTGCCTTTCACAGATCAGGAGAAGATGCGTGCACAGTAGTGAGTCCAGCAGCGCATCTGCCTTGGCCAGACGTCCTTTGATTCATTACAATAGGCTATTCGTGGCCTTAGATGAGCATAACCAAATAACAACTCTTGACGAGAGAAAGGCTCGAATGCAATCGCCCGACTAGTTCTGGGGCAGAATTTTGTGAGTTGTCCATATCTCGTGGGTGTTCGGGCTCATTGCTGGTGGCTTAGAAGATATTGTGCGAAGGGGATAGCACCTTGAAAAACATCTGACTTTTCGAAGTGGATTTGGAGAAGGGGACTCAGGAAGAGGTCAAGAGCTTGGGGAAGGCGACTCTCTTCTTGAGTGGCAACTCTGCGATCTCGGTGGAGTTCAGTGCCGAGTCTTGCCTTCCCAGAATCAAGCCAAACGGCGTCTATTTCTTAGAGTACTTAGATAGGAAGATGAAGAGTTACAGCGTGGACGACAAAAAAGTGCAATTGGCACTCGCATTTATGCACCCGAATGGATCCATAGAAGACTTTTTGAGTAATCCTTGATTCCGGGGGTCTCACCCTATCATAGAGTAGAATATGCTTAGTCAGTTCTCTTCTCTACCCAGAAAAAAAGGAAATTTGACTTTATAGGCATGAGCTTATTGATTAAATGTTAATAATAATTGCTCTTTTTCCTAATTACTTCTCCTGACACTTAGACTCATCAGAACCGTAGCTGCAAACGGACGTTCATGTTCGTGGCAACTGAGTTTAGTCAAAACTCTTGTTTACCTAAAAATATGAAAATTCTCACTTGATGCAACTAGTACTCACTTTAATGTCGTATTTTTTTTTCCTTCCTGATGTCGGACCTAGGTTGGCTGGAATGGGCCCATCTCCACCCTTGATTGCAAGGGCCCTACATGTGTGATCCGCGGGATCAACGGTCACTACAAAATAAATATATTTATTTTCTATTAATTTAATAAAATGACTAAATTTTGCATCGGCACAATCAAAAGTTGCGTGTTGACGATAATTTTCACTTTTTTTTCTTTATCTTCTCGTTTGCTGTGGTTGTCAAAATAATTTGCCCTAGCCTTCTCTGCAAAGATGCTCCCTTAGTTCATCGGCCGAACAAGTTTCAACAATAAAAGTTGAGAGTCAAAACAGAGAGAGACCGAACCTTTTTCTAGTGCAGCCTTAGTGAATGCCCGCGTGATTTCCGATCATCAAGAACTAATAAACAAATCCAAAAAGTCATAGGTTGGCTTAAGTATTGGACACCGAAAATGATTAGAAGCGAAACTTGCCGGATATAATATGGAGGCACAAGCACAAAGATCTAGTTATCCAGAGGACCATAAAACACCTTGAAAGGACTAACTGGATAATTCTACATTAGCGTGATTTCAGATGGTCCGGAAAAAATAAACAAATCAACGAAGTCATAGGATGGCCTTAAGTAATGGGACATAATGAATGCTTGGAGGCGAAACTCACGATCTATAATCCAGAGGCACAAACACAAAGATCGAGTTATCCGGAGGACCACGACACACCTTGAAAGCTATTTGATTGATCAAAGGAGAGGACTGTTTTCAACGATTAGAAAATGTTGGACGCACCTCCCTATTGTAAACACCCTTAGATTTGTTTTTTTTTTATTTTTATTTTTTATGTAAGTAGATTGATTAGTTGGTATTTGTGACAGAAAAATTTCAGGAAGCCAATTGATGGGAGGGGGACAATTGAAAATTTTAAAGCAACCCAGGGACCTAATCAAATTGATTGAAAGTTCAGGGGGAAAATTCCGCATATAACATAAGTCGAGGGACCGATTTACACGAATCCAAACTTCATGTATGTTATAAAACACGGGACAAAAATTTAGGATATCCCCTTTAAAAAAAAATCATGTCGGCAGGAGGGAACTGTATCTTGCGGCCAGCCACGACGAAGGAACATTCATTCAAGGAAAATAAAAAGAAGCAATAAGATTTGTGAAGCAACATGTTGAAAGAGGTAGTTAAATTGGGGTCATCCTCATCGGAAAGGCAACTGAATTCCCAAAAGTTGTCTTTCCTCACGTAAGAAAGGTTCTGCCTCATGTTTTGGGAAATAAATTCATCAAAGAAGTTGGACACAAGGCGAATTGATCATTCAATCGACGACGAAGCAATGGTGAATTGGGAACAACTCCCACAAGAGGTCCTAGAACTCATCACTCGTTGGCTGGGCACAGAAGACTTTTTAGCTGTTGGACGGGCGTGCACCTCGTGGCGGTCCGCTGCTGCCAAAGAGATGTACAAGGCGAAGTCCAAATCCCTGTGGCTTATGATATATGCGTGCAACCAAATAGCTAAGTTCTTCAGACCCTCTAGAGGGAGAATTCAGCAAGTTAAGTTGCTAGGATCTGGAGCCGAGGCCTTGTCGCCACCAGGATGGATACTCGTGTCAAACTCGGGCTGTGAGTACCGTATCTTCAATCCGCTTTTAGGTGTCAGCATCGAACTCCCCACCTTGGAGAAGCTTCGCCACAAGTCACGTCTCAGTGTGGAACTAGAAGAGCCAGAGAGGCTCCTGGGCAGCGCTCCTAGAATCGACAGGATCGTGTTGTCCTCAAGCCCTTTTTTTGTCCAGGAGCTACACAGTCATGATCTCTTCTACGGGATCGCCTGGGTTTGCCCTTCCCAGATCAGAAGAAGATGGGTGGGTGGTAGTGAGTCCACCAACGCATCTGCCTCGGCCAGCTGATATATTATGACGGGCTGTATGTGGCCTTGGATGTGCATAAACGAATAATGACTCTTAATGAGAGAGTGTCGCGTGCAATTGCGACTCGATCTCGGTAAGAACCATATCTCGTGGAATGCTCGGGCTCACTGCTGGTGGCTTGGATGATATGGGGCGGAAGGGGTGGGACCGTGAAAAAAATCCAAGTGGATTTGGAGAATGGAACTCAGGAAGAGGTCAAGAGCTTGGGGAACACGTCTCTCTTCTTGAATCGGCAACTCTCGGTTCTCGGTGGAGCTCAACTCCGAGTCATGCCTTCCCTGGATGAAGCCAAACCGCATCCCAGATTACATAGATAAGAAGATGAAGAGTTACGGCATGGACGACGGAGATGCACTTCGATGCACTTAGCATTCGCATTTATCCACCCGAATGGTTTCAACCTTAATGTTGAATTTTTTCCGCTTCCTCAGTATGAAGATTTCAATGTCATACTAGGTCGACTAGCATGGGTGCATCCCCACCCTTGATCGCAAGGGCCCTACACGTGTGACCCACGCGATCAACGTCGCCAACAGACAAGTGTGTCTTGGAAGATGGTAGCTATAGAATATATTCATGGCCGACTCTGCTTTAATTGCTTTAACGTGTGCCAAACGTAAGAAAAGGTCTTTAGCGGCTATTTTCACTCGGGGCTATTCTAAGGACCGCCATCAGTGAGAGGGGAACTCTTAAGATACACTGAAGCCTTCTCGTCCATCAGTCATTTGAATTATAAGAAGAACCATGCAAAATGATGCGCATTATTGGTTTGCCCGCATATTGTAGAAACCACCCATCTAGATTTCTATTTTTGATCGACTCGTTTCTCCGCAGGATATGGATTTGGATATTTTTGGCAGGAGAATGTGTTAATATGAATTTCAAACTCGACAAAAATTGAAATGGGAGATTTATTAGTTAATCGCCTTGAGATATCGAATTTTAATTATTGATAATATGTAATGTCAACTTTACCTTTTTATAGTGAGATTAATGTAAAGGCTTTTTGTTCATTTGAAATAGGCTGCACAACAAATAGATTAAGAGAACTTGCAACCTACCGAAGAAATTACGAAGTTTGCTTCTTCTTCTTCTTCTTCTTCTATTTTTTAAGTTAATTCTTGAAGAACATGCAAAAGTTTCTTTGAACATAGATAATCGGACCGTATGGAACGATAGTGAGAAATCTTGGATATCTAACTCGGCGTAATCCCCATTGTAATTTAGAAAAGAAAACTAGTAAAGCAACCGAATTACAACATCGTCAAAAGATCCACTAGGCACATTTGTGATGGGTTGTACTAACATGTCACTTAATTACTGAATGTACAATATAATGACCTTCCTACTTACTAGTACTTGAATTGCGTTTGGTGTGGAATGGAAAATTGATGCACTCTCGGAGAATTTTGACCAAACAATTGAACCGACTGGGTTGGCATTAATAGAAGTACACATATGCCCCTTATTGAGCCAAGACACTGGTGGGATAGACATGTGCATGTATGACGAAAGAGTTGCCCAAACCGGAACCTGACCCCCCAAAAAGAAGAAAAATGCCAGGTCTTTTTTATTCGGGTTTCCTTTCGATACGGATAGTAAATAGAATAATGGGTTTTTTACAGTTCAGTATCAGCCGAAGCCAATTCAAAGCCCAACTGAACTTATTTCGAAACCAAAGAAATGAGAGTAAAAGCTTATCAATTGCCATTCTTTTCTCTAACAATTCGTAAGCTTAATAATATGCATGATATCGGAAGTCACCATTGCCGTTGAGATGTTCAATAAACTTGAACAATGTAAAAGTTTGCCCCGTAAGATTAGAGTAAGTGCATGAACTTGATATCTTAGATGATGGATCACAATAAATCGGTGCAAGTGAGCAGCTAAGCATGCATTAACCTGGCTTAAATTTGGATTAAGACAATCGAGGATGGTTGCCCAGTTCTTAAAATAAAAATAATAAAAATAATAATAACAATAGAAAAACGATAACCCAAATTAACCTATTTTTTCAGTGTGGGTTCTATGCAAGTTGGGTTTAAAGGAATTCAAAAAAAAAATTTCATTTACTTTGGCCTGGCATTGAGAAAGAAATTGAACTTTGTATGGTAACTACTAGTCATGGCCACGGGCCGGTTTCGGCCCGGAACCGGCCCGGCCAAACCCTGGCCCGGCCCATTGACCGGGCCCGCGGTTCGGAACCGGAACCAGCCCGTGGCCTACAGGCCCGGCTCCGGTTCCAGAAATTTTGGAACCGGCCTGGAACCGCCGATTCCGGGCCCGGTTCCAAAAAAAAAACCTGTAGCAAGGCCTGTGCTGGCCCTGCTGCGGCCCGTTGCCAAGGCCCAAAAGTATAAAAAAAAAACCTGCAGCAAGGCCTGCATGTCTGCAGGCCCTGCTGCAGGCTGCAGCCCATTACCAAGGCTACCTTGGCAACGGGCAAAAGCCCCAAAAAAAAACTAAAAAAAAAACCTAAAAAAAAAAAACCTGCAGCAGGGCCTGCACGTCTGCAGGCCCTGCTGCGGCCCGTTGCCACTTGGCAACGGGCAAAAGCCCCAAAAGTAAAAAATTTAAAAAAATAAAAATTAAAAAGATAACCGTTGCAATGCAACGGTTATCTAGCTTCTTTTTTTTATCTTAAATTTTCTTCTCATTTTTTTTCTTATAAATTCTCTAAAATTCTCTCATATTCTCTCAATAGTCTCAAATCTCAATTCTCTCAAATTCTCTTCTCTCAAATTTTCTCAATACTTTAAATTCTCTCAAATTCTCTCAAATTCTCTCAATTTTTCTCAATCCACGCAATTCTCTCTTAATTCTCCCAATCAATCCGCTCAATTCTCTCAATCCACTCGAAAAATGACAAGTGGAAATCGAGTGCCAACTGGCAAAGGTAAGAATGTCACGACGGAATCCCATCATTCTTTTGATCCTCGTGATTATGCAGATTTTCAAGATGATGAAATCAGCATTTTTCCCGATATGGAGCGCGTCCCGACGCAAAAAAGTTTTCATCCTCCTGCCGAAATATCTATAACAAAGGAAGCGGAGCGGGAACTTACATCTGACATTTGGGATCACTTCACGAAAATGGAAAGATTTGATATTGGTGAAAAAAGGTATGATATAATTTGTAAACATTGTGGGAAAATATATAAATATATAGGTGGACAAGGATATGAAACATTCAAACGACATCTTAGGAGCAAACATCCAACTCAAGCGGGAATCGATATCAGGCAACAACAAATTTCCTGGTACGTCAATCCTAACACTTCCCCTTTATTTCGTTTTAATGAAAATACTTATAAAGAAGAATTAGGTAAATTTGTTTCCGTTGAGCATTTATCATTTAGTTTTGGACGAACATCGTTCAAGATTAGCTCCAGATTGGACTAAGGCTTAATACCGACAACAAGAGATAGATCGGAAATAATGAATCCGAATTCTTTAACAACAGAGATACCATTGGTACCGGTACCGGTACCGCTACTGGAACGGGTAGCGACGACTGAGGATAAAAGAACTGTTGGAGTTGGCAAATATCTTCTGGGACCCTTGTTTCTCATACCGGGCACGCCCGCGTGAGTTTAGGGAAATCGAAGTATAATCCGACGACACATGACCCCTGCGCACGGAATGTGGGGGTTCGGATAAGCTTAGGTTTTTGGGTCATTTTAGAGCATATATATTGTACTCCTTTTTCTTTATAGATCATTGTAACGAATTGTAAGGTATTTAATGATAATTTATTAAGTTCAAGCCTCCTCATTCTATCTTTTTGTCCCCAAATTTAATTACAATTTACATTTTGATTACAATTTATATTGAATAATTCATTATTTCATAATTTCATTATTTTTTTTTTAATAAATTTTTTTAAAAATTTTAAATTATGAATCGGAACCGGTAGGAACCGGAATCGGGATAGGAATGAACCGGCCCGAAACCGAAACCGGACCTAAACCGACCCTGAACCGGGCCAGCTCCGGCTCGGAACCGGAATCGGACCGGAACAGGACCGGCCCGGAACCGGCCTGGAACAGGAACCGCCATGGGCGGTTCCGGACAATTGACGCGTACTTTTGTATTGGCAATATAATTCGCGTACGTACGCGTGCGAGTGAACGCAACGCGCCGAGCCAATTTGACGCAGACCGCGGAAAAAATAAGAAAGAAACATTACCGAAGACAAGAATTCAACTTGAACATAAACAAGCTCTTTTGTCTCTCTCTCGCTCGCTCGCGCGCGCTCTCCCGGACACTGCACATTTGTGATTTGGTCTCGCTCTTCCCTCTTCAGGTGTCGCACAGTGGGAGAGATATCGCTTCCCTTTGCTTCTCCTTCGTCGTGCTACCATCAGGTCTCTCTCTCTCTCTCTCTCCCTCTCTCGACTTCGTTTGTGATATGGTCTCGCTCTTCCCTCTTCAGGTGTCGCGCAGCGGGAGAGATATCGCTTCCCTTTGCTTCTCCTTCGTCGTGCTACCATCAGGTCTCTCTCTGTCTCTGTCTCTGTCTCTCTCGATCTCTGTCGACTTCGTTTGTGATTTGGTCTCGCTCTTCCCTCTTCAGGTGTCGCGCAGCATGAGAAATATCGCTTTCCCCTGCTTCTTCTTCTTCTTCGTGCTACCATCAGGTCTCTCTCTCGACACTTCTGTGAATGTGAATAGGAGCGACGATTATTGGTTTACGAATTCTGGGCATTTCGATTATTTCAAGTCTTTTCCCTCATTTTTGCAATCGTGTTGTTTCTGAGTGGTCAGTTGCAATTTTAGAGACTCTTTATTCTCTTCAGGAACCAATCTACTGTATAGGGCTGGAGTGTACTCTGTTCAATGTCAGTTGCCTCGTCTTTTGGTGCAGGGTTTTGATATTGCTGTATATAGGGTTTCCCTCTTCTTTTGTGTACATAGATAGGCTGAGGAAGCAGACATGCCCAGACCGAGAGATCCATTTCGGGAATATGTAGAGCTTCTTCCGGATGGCAAATTTAAGTGCCGGTATTGCGGCAAAAAATTTGCCAGTAACCTTCACAGGGTTAGATGGCATTTATCTAGAACTAGAGGGGGTGGTGTAGACATTTGCAGCCAGGTACCGGAAGATGTTCGACTTGCCGCTGCTGAAGCAATTCCTCCCCCTAATAAGAGAGCCAGGGGTGAAGACTGTTCAGGTAAGACTCAAGAGACTTCAGCCAAAATGGTCTTGAGTAAGGATGGGGTTTTCCTGGATAAATTGCTCTCTAAGTTGGTCCTGTTGAATGACATCGACATCGATATTGTTCGGAGGTCGTCTTTCGTTGAGTTTGTGAATGCTGTGGCTGAACACGGTTCCCATTATAAGTTGCCATGCTATTCTGTAGTCAAGACAAAGTTAGTGCCCGATTGGGTTAAGGAAATTGGAGAGCATGTGGAAAATGTGAAGAAATCATGGGACACAACCGGCTGCACGCTCGTCTTACATTTGGTGCGATGAGGAGAGATCCTTCGTTAATATCTTTGCCCATTCTATTGATGGAATGATACTATTGAATGCCCTGGATATCCCCATTGATGATGAGTTAACAAGCGGTTTGCTGTGGGAGATTGTATATTTTGTCACTGAAAGAATAGGAGCCAACCATGTCCTGCAGTACATGTCCAACAGTGCTCTAGGAGAAGGATTATTTGAAATTTTGCTCAATGACAACCACCCCCGCGTCTACGAGACTCATTGTGTTGCTCGCGAAATACATCTGCTCTTGGAGGATATTTACAATGATGTTGAATGGGTAAGAAAGGCATTCGATCGAGCAAGAGCTGTTGTTCACTGGCATGGTGCCATCTTAACATCAACGAACCCGTTCGCAAAAAACTGGGATTTGGAACAATCATCCTCAGAAAAATTGTGCTCAAACTATTACATGCTCCAATCGATCATGGGGGTTGAAAGCGAGCTGCAATCGCTTGTTTCATCATCGGAGTGGCTTTCGTTGAGTTTTGAGGAGGATGAATTAGGCGTAGAAGTGGGTGAAATCATTCGCGGTTCCGAGTTTTGGATTGAAGGGAAAGAAGTCTTGCATGCTCTAAAATCGATATTTCAAGTACTTCGTCTAGTTGATAGCTATGGCGCTACTTCTGGGTTCTTGTATGCAGCCGTGGAAATGGCGGATGAGGCTATTAGACAAATATATGAGACTATATGAGACTAATGTACATAAGCATCAGAGGTTATGGGAGATTTTCAAGCCATGGCAGGGTAAAATCATTCATCCAGTGCATGCTGCTGCAGCTTTTCTTAACCCTGCTTACATGTGTAGCGAGAAGTTTATACTGAAACAGGCAATGAAACAGGGGATTGATTTCATATTGGAAAGTTTGGTAGGTGTTGAAGAAAGGGAAAAATTTATGGAGGAAGTGCATCTCTACCAAAACCTACGGCCTTTTAGCAATAACTAGCTTGAACACATTGATTTCACTTAGATCTATTAAAGTATGGAAAACAAACACAGATACTAACAGTTATGATCAAAAGAGATGACGCCGTCCCTGCCTGTCATCCATACAGACATAGACTTGGAAGGACTTCGCTAATCCAAACAGAGTTGCAAATAAACTTAAGGCTAGTTCTTGTGGAAGATCAATAAAGAAAAAGACAAGCAAAAACATGTCTCAGTGACATTATCATTCACTGCTGTCATATTTGATTCTAACTCTAGTAAATCATGCCACGTTGTGGTTGACACATCAGCTTGGCATGCTTTTAAGTCGCAATCATCTCTAAAGTGTCCCAACAGAGATTCTTACCCACAATTTATCTGAACTTTGGTCTCATTCAATGGATCACGAGTAAAATTGTCATTGACAAACTCTGTGCAATCAGGAAGTTCATCGAGTTTCTCAAGATCAGGTGGCTTCCTAATTTTTCCTTTCATTGTATTGAAATTCTCCATCAGTAATGCATTTGTCCTCCAATATAGATAATTGTCCTTCAGTGCAGGCATCAACGGCTTCCTCTTCTTAATTTGAGCAGTTTCGAATGCACTCAAACTCTGCCTGCAGGACGAAGTACTGCAGGGTTGGCTTAGAATTCGAATTGCATACTTCCTTAAAACAGGAAGGACATCACCGCAATAGTCCCACCGGTCACCTATGCACGAAACAACTATCAACATGCAATTCACACATCGAAAATGAATAAAATGTGAAATTAAACCAATGCAGTTAATTGGTTTAAAGAATAGATGCCAACAGGGGTGAGAAGTTTGTAGCATTGTCATTGCTGTACAAGTGAACAACTTTGGCTCTCTGTTACGGTAGAGATGCACTTCCTCCATAAATTTTTCCCTTTCTTCAACACCTACCAAACTTTCCAATATGAAATCAATCCCCTGTTTCATTGCCTGTTTCAGTATAAACTTCTCGCTACACATGTAAGCAGGGTTATGAAAAGCTGCAGCAGCATGCACTGGATGAATGGTTTTACCCTGCCATGGCTTGAAAATCTCCCATAACCTCTGATGCTTATGTACATTAGTCTCATATATTTGTCTAATAGCCTCATCCGCCATTTCCACGGCTGCATACAAGAACCCAGAAGTAGCGCCATAGCTATCAACTAGACGAAGTACTTGAAATATCGATTTTAGAGCATGCAAGACTTCTTTCCCTTCAATCCAAAACTCGGAACCGCAAATGATTTCACCCACTTCTACGCCTAATTCATCCTCCTCAAAACTCAACGAAAGCCACTCCGATGATGAAACAAGCGATCACAGCTCGCTTTCAACCCCCATGATCAATTGGAGCATGTAATAATTTGAGCACAATTTTTCTGAGGATGATTGTTCCAAATCCCAGTTTTTTGCGAACGGGTTCGTTGATGTTAAGATGGCACCATGCCATTGAACAACAGCTCTTGCTCGATCGAATGCCTTTCTTACCCATTCAACATCATTGTAAATATCCTCCAAGAGCAGATGTATTTCGCGAGCAACACAATGAGTCTCGTAGACGCGGGGGTGGTTGTCATTGAGCAAAATTTCAAATAATCCTTCTCCTAGAGCACTGTTGGACATGTACTGCAGGACATGGTTGGCTCCTATTCTTTCAATGACAAAATATACAATCTCCCACAGCAAACCGCTTGTTAACTCATCATCAATGGGGATATCCAGGGCATTCAATAGTATCATTCCATCAATAGAATGGGCAAAGATATTAACGAAGGATCTCTCCTCATCGCACCAAATGTAAGACGAGCGTGCAGCCGGTTGTGTCCCATGATTTCTTCACATTTTCCACATGCTCTCCAATTTCCTTAACCCAATCGGGCACTAACTTTGTCTTGACTACAGAATAGCATGGCAACTTATAATGGGAACCGTGTTCAGCCACAGCATTCACAAACTCAACGAAAGACGACCTCCGAACAATATCGATGTCGATGTCATTCAACAGGACCAACTTAGAGAGCAATTTATCCAGGAAAACCCCATCCTTACTCATGACCATTTTGGCCGAAGTCTCTTGAGTCTTACCTGAACAGCCTTCACCCCTGGCTCTCTTATTAGGGGGAGGAATTGCTTCAGCAGCGGCAAGTCGAACATCTTCCGGTACCTGGCTGCAAATGTCTACACCACCCCCTCTAGTTCTAGATAAATGCCATCTAACCCTGTGAAGGTTACTGGCAAATTTTTTGCCGCAATACCGGCACTTAAATTTGCCATCCGGAAGAAGCTCTACATATTCCCGAAATGGATCTCTCGGTCTGGGCATGTCTGCTTCCTCAGCCTATCTATGTACACAAAAGAAGAGGGAAACCCTATATACAGCAATATCAAAACCCTGCACCGAAATACGAGGCAACTGACATTGAACAGAGTACACTCCAGCCCTATACAGTAGATTGGTTCCTGAAGAGAATAAAGAGTCTCTAAAATTGCAACTGACCGCTCAGAAACAACACGATTGCAAAAATGAGGGAAAAGACTTGAAATAATCGAAATGCCCAAAATTCGTAAACCAATAATCGTCGCTCATATTCAGATTCACAGAAGTGTCGAGAGAGAGACCTGATGATAGCACGACGAAGAAGAAGAAGCAGGGGAAAGCGATATTTCTCACGCTGCGCGACACCTGAAGAGGGAAGAGCGAGACCAAATCACAAACGAAGTCGACAGAGATCGAGAGAGACAGAGAGAGACCTGACGGTAGCACGACGAAGGAGAAGCAAAGGGAAGCGATATCTCTCCCGCTGTGCGACACCTGAAGAGGGAGGAGCGAGACCAAATCACAAATGTGCACAGTGTCCGGGAGAGCGCGCGCGAGCGAGAGAGAGAGAGACAAAAGAGCTTGTTTATGCTCAAGTTGAATTCTTGTCTTCGGTAATGTTTCTTTCTTATTTTTTCCGCGGTCTGCGGCAAATTGGCTCGGCGCGTTGCGTTCACTCGCACGCGTACGTACGCGAATTATATTGCGAATACAAAAGTACGCGTCGATTGTCGGGACATTTGGTGTAGTTACCATACAAAGTTCGGTTTTTTTCTCAATGCCAGGCCAAAGTAAATGAAATTTTTTTTTTGAATTCCTTTAATCCCGACTTGCATAGAACCCACACTGAAAAAACAGGTTAATTTGGGTTATCGTTTTTCTATTGTTATTATTATTTTTATTTTTTTTGTTTTAAGAACTGGGCAACCATCCTCGATTGCCTTAATCCAAATTTCAGCCAGGTTAATGCATGCTTAGCTGCTCACTTGCACCGATTTATTGTGATCCATCATCTAAGATATCAAGTTTATGCACTTACTCTAATCTTACGGGGCAAACTTTTACATTGTTCAAGTTTATTGAACATCTCAACGGCAATGGTGACTTCCGATATCATGCATATTATTAAGCTTACGAATTGTTAGAGAAAAGAATGGCAATTGATAAGCTTTTACTCTCATTTCTTTGGTTTCGAAATAAGTTCAGTTGGGCTTTGAATTGGCTTCGGCTGATACTGAACTGTAAAAAACCCATTATTCTATTTACTATCCGTATCGAAAGGAAACCCGAATAAAAAAGACCCGGCATTTTTCTTCTTTTTGGGGGGTCAGGTTCCGGTTTGGGCAACTCTTTCGTCATACATGCACATGTCTATCCCACCAGTGTCTTGGCTCAATAAGGGGCATATGTGTACTTCTATTAATGCCAACCCAGTCGATTCAATTGTTTGGTCAAAATTCTCCGAGAGTGCATCAATTTTCCATTCCACACCAAACGCAATTCAAGTACTAGTAAGTAGGAAGGTCATTATATTGTACATTCAGTAATTAAGTGACATGTTAGTACAACCCATCACAAATGTGCCTAGTGGATCTTTTGACGATGTTGTAATTCGGTTGCTTTACTAGTTTTCTTTTCTAAATTACAAATGGGGATTACACCGAGTTAGATATCCAAGATTTCTCACTATCGTTCCATACGGTCCGATTATCTATGTTCAAAGAATCTTTTGCATGTTCTTCAAGAATTAACTAAAAAGAAGAAGAAGAAGAAGAAGAAGAAGAAGCAAACTTCGTAATTTCTTCGGTAGGTTGCAAGTTCTCTTAATCTATTTGTTGTGCAGCCTATTTCAAATGAACAAAAAGCCTTTACATTAATCTCACTATAAAAAAGTAAAGAAGAAGCAAACTTCGTAATTTCTTCGGTAGGTTGCAAGTTCTCTTAATCTATTTGTTGTGCAGCCTATTTCAAATGAACAAAAAGCCTTTACATTAATCTCACTGCAAAAAAGTAAAGTTGACATTAGATATTATTAATAATTAAAATTTGATATCTCAAGGCGATTAACTAATAAATCTCCCATTTCAATTTTATCGAGTTTGAAATTCATATTAACACATTCTCCTGCCAAAAATATCCAAATCCATATCCTGCGGAGAAACGAGTCGATCAAAAATAGAAATCTAGATGGGTGGTTTCTACAATATGCGGGCAAACCAATAATGCGCATCATTTTGCATGGTTCTTCTTATAATTCAAATGACTGATGGACGAGAAGGCTTCAGTGTATCTTAAGAGTTCCCCTCTCACTGATGGCGGTCCTTAGAATAGCCCCGAGTGAAAATAGCCGCTAAAGACCTTTTCTTACGTTTGGCACACGTTAAAGCAATTAAAGCAGAGTCGGCCATGAATATATTCTATAGCTACCATCTTCCAAGACACACTTGTCTGTTGGCGACGTTGATCGCGTGGGTCACACGTGTAGGGCCCTTGCGATCAAGGGTGGGGATGCACCCATGCTAGTCGACCTAGTATGACATTGAAATCTTCATACTGAGGAAGCGGAAAAAATTCAACATTAAGGTTGAAACCATTCGGGTGGATAAATGCGAATGCTAAGTGCATCGAAGTGCATCTCCGTCGTCCATGCCGTAACTCTCCATCTTCTTATCTATGTAATCTGGGATGCGGTTTGGCTTCATCCAGGGAAGGCATGACTCGGAGTTGAGCTCCACCGAGAACCGAGAGTTGCCGATTCAAGAAGAGAGACGTGTTCCCCAAGCTCTTGACCTCTTCCTGAGTTCCATTCTCCAAATCCACTTGGATTTTTTTCACGGTCCCACCCCTTCCGCCCCATATCATCCAAGCCACCAGCAGTGAGCCCGAGCATTCCACGAGATATGGTTCTTACCGAGATCGAGGGGCAATTGCATGCGACACTCTCTCTCATTAAGGGTCATTATTCGTTTATGCGCATCCAAGGCCACATACAGCCCGTCATAATATATCAGCTGGCCGAGGCAGATGCGTTGGTGGACTCACTACCACCCACCCATCTTCTTCTGATCTGGGAAGGGCAAACCCAGGTGATCCCGTAGAAGAGATCATGACTGTGTAGCTCCTGGACAAAAAAGGGCTTGAGGACAACACGATCCTATCGATTCTAGGAGCGCTGCCCAGGAGCCTCTCTGGCTCTTCTAGTTCCACACTGAGACGTGACTTGTGGCGAAGCTTCTCCAAGGTGGGGAGTTCGATGCTGACACCTAAAATCGGATTGAAGATACGGTACTCACAGCCCGAGTTTGACACCAGTATCCATCCTGGTGGTGACAAGGCCTCGGCTCCAGATCCTAGCAACTTAACTTGCTGAATTCTCCCTCTAGAGGGTCTGAAGAACTCAGCTATTTGGTTGCACGCATATATCATAAGCCACGGGGATTTGGACTTCGCCTTGTACATCTCTTTGGCGGCAGCGGACCGCCACGAGGTGCACGCCCGTCCAACAGCTAAAAAGTCTTCTGTGCCCAGCCAACGAGTGATGAGTTCTAGGACCTCTTGTGGGAGTTGTTCCCAATTCACCATTGCTTCGTCGTCGATTGAATGATCAATTCGCCTTGTGTGCAACTTCTTTGATGAATTTATTTCCCAAAACATGAGGCAGAACCTTTCTTATGTGAGGAAAGACAACTTTTGGGAATTCAGTTGCCTTTCCGATGAGGATGACCCCAATTTAACTACCTCTTTCAACATGTTGCTTCACAAATCTTATTGCTTCTTTTTATTTTCCTTGAATGAATGTTCCTTTGTGGTGGCTGGCCGCAAGATACCAGTTCCCTCCTGCTGACATGATTTTTTTTTGAAGGGGATATCCTAAATTTTTGTCCCGTGTTTTATAACATACATGAAGTTTGGATTCGTGTAAATCGGTCCCTCGACTTATGTTATATGCGGAATTTTCCCCCTGAACTTTCAATCAATTTGATTAGGTCCCTGGGTTGCTTTAAAATTTTCAATTGTCCCCCTCCCATCAATTGGCTTCCTGAAATTTTTCTGTCACAAATACCAACTAATCAATCTACTTACATAAAAAATAAAAATAAAAAAAAAACAAATCTAAGGGTGTTTACAATAGGGAGGCGCGTCCAACATTTTCTAATCGTTGAAAACAGTCCTCTCCTTTGATCAATCAAATAGCTTTCAAGGTGTGTCGTGGTCCTCCGGATAACTCGATCTTTGTGTTTGTGCCTCTGGATTATTGATCGTGAGTTTCGCCTCCAAGCATTCATTATGTCCCATTACTTAAGGCCATCCTATGACTTCGTTGATTTGTTTATTCTTTCCGGACCATCTGAAATCACGCTAATGTAGAATTATCCAGTTTGTCCTTTCAAGGTGTTTTATGGTCCTCTGGATAACTAGATCTTTGTGCTTGTGCCTCCATATTATATCCGGCAAGTTTCGCTTCTAATCATTTTCGGTGTCCCATTACTTAAGCGGTTAGGCCAACCTATGACTTTTTGGATTTGTTTATTAGTTCTTGATGATCGGAAATCACGCGGGCATTCACTAAGGCTGCACTAGAAAAAGGTTCAGTCTCTCTCTGTTTTGACTCTCAACTTTTATTGTTGAAACTTGTTCGGCCGATGACTTAAGGGAGCATCTTTGCAGAGAAGGCTAGGGCAAATTATTTTGACAACCACAGCAAACGAGAAGATAAAGAAAAAAAGTGAAAGTTATCGTCAACACGCAACTTTTGATTGTGCCGATGCATAATTTAGTCATTTTATTAAATTAATA